>PVKA01001758.1:0-138289 GCA_004027165.1 Ctenomys sociabilis
TAATGCACTTTAGTTACTGTTTTTATAGAATTTACTAAAATTATTTTTCCCTACACACAACTGATTTTTCACTTTTCATGGAAATCAGATTATAAATCTCTACATGGTACTGCAAGATTTAGTCTCAGACCATTTCTACTGTTTTAGAAATAAATTTCCTGTTCTTACATAATTTCTTTTCCAATTTTCCTTCTAGAAAAAAGTGGAAAATTCATGTGATGTGATTATTCATTAAAAGAAAGGATAAAATATATGTATTATCAGTCAAATAACTATTTTTTTTTTATGCCTTTTAGCATGCATGGACTGAACAAGGATTCCTTCACCGGAGGTAAGTCTATATCTGAATGTAAGATCCATAACTCTTTATGAAGGTTACATATTAAAAATTTGCTGTGGCTGATTTTATAATGACATCTTCGTATTCAGTGGTGTCAGCTTCTGGGGCAATAGTCCAGGATCAGTCCATCTTGACATTAAAAAGAAAAGAAGAAAGAAACAGCAAGAGAAAGAACTGGGAGCTCTATGAGAGTGTACAGAGTCAGAGTGTGGTGCAGTGTAGTCCCCAAGTCCTGCCCCAGGCTGCCAGTAGCAGGAACAGCGAGGGCCCCCAGGAAAACTGGGTGGCCTTAGCGGTTCATTTGATTGAGCAGATTGAGCAGCAGGGCTATGTCACTGTCTTAGATCCTGTACTAAACAGTTAGATAAATTTCCCTTAGGGGCATGTAGCTGAGGGTGAGAAAGAAGTGAGGAACTACTTTAAAATCATTTTCTTTCTAGATTTATCTCAATTTTAAACTGTAATCAAAGCATTGCAAAGACAATGTTAACATACCCTGGAGAATGAATGATGGAGTGTGGACATGCTCTTCGCCTGCAACTCTGGCTGTGTCATTTACAAATTATAATAGCCATCTCTCTTATTCCGAACTCCTCTCGGGTAACCTAAGAAGTCACAATTAATTGAGTTAACTGAAATGTTCAACTGTGAGCATTCTTCATAGTGAGGTTGAAGTTGCCCAAGAAATTATTACTGAAAAAATACTGAAGGTTCCAGATGCACTAGGGTTGGTTGTATTTATATATCACAGTGAAAGTGGTTTATAAGTAGAAGTGTCTCCATTGCTTACTCTAGGAATGTCCAAGAAAAAGTCTGCTTTATATTAGAGACATTCATAATGTCAACATTCTTAGAGGGCAAATGGAAAGCTATCCAAACGTCAAGCAAGACACTGGGGATTGTAAGAGCACAAACTTTAAACTATATTTGGATCATTAAAAAAGGAATAGTATATTTGATCTTATTGATGTTTTTAGTTGTGCCGCTAAAAAAACTCTTACCTCATTGTTATATAAATGTCTGCCTGGCTACATAAATTTTTGCCTGAACACAGACTAGTTGAATAAGGAGTTGTATGTAGAAAGTCGCTAAATTTCAGTTGGGTGGAAGTATAGGTGTGGAAGATGTGTATTACACTGTAGAATGCATGCCGAGCTGATATAAATAATCTTGCAGTCTCAGTTCACAAGGTTTTGTGACATCAAAATAGAAGATATGCACATAATATAATGTCTTAAATTTCATGTCATAAATTGTAACCACTTTTAAAGGAAAAAAATGTTTGTATAAAGCACAAAAGCCTGCTTCAGCTCTTTAGCTTTTCTTCTGGAACTTTCCATCTGTACCCACGGCTTCTTCCTTCAAAGCCACATACTCACACAGTCAGAAAGAGTGGTGGGAAAGGCCTCCCTCCTGTCCAGGGAACCCTGGGTTTTAATTCTAGCTTCTTCCACTGACCATCTACCTGATTGTGGAACAACCTCTCCAGGCATCTTGAACCTCAGGTTTTTAAAAAGTTTGCAAAATACACATGGTCAAGTTTCATGGAACACTTCTCAGGATCCAGTGTGCACATTTCTTTTTCAGATGCCCCAAACCTGTATCCTTTCTACACTTTCAGTCGTACAGAGAGGACAGAGCCTGTGTTGGTGGTACAGTGGTGAGCATAGCTGCCTTCCAAAGATGACAGAGCGCCTTCCCCAGAAAGATGGTAAACACGTTAACTAACCATGTTAACTCACCCATTAAGTAGCTATGCTAAAGTTGATGATGTTGAGGTAATTAATTGTCTTGGCTGCTGAATTGTACTGATTTCACCAACACTACGGACCTCCTCCCACACACGGGACCTGTTCTTTCCTTCTCATAAACCCATGTTTTTACTTTTAAAGACAGCATTTCTCTCCTCAGTTTTTAAAAATCAGTTTCTTAAACATTTCTTTTAATAACAACATATCTTTATTATTATGTTTGCAATTAATATAGTAAATGACAATCATAACATCAACAGAAGTTGATGCAGTGCATTGAAGCTAACATTTACCAGAAAGCCTCCCTACTTTGTATTTTTCTGTCTCATATAATTTTTGTAACAACCACTGAAAACAGGGATTTTCATAGCCACCAATTTGCAAGTGAAGGAATTAAGCTTGAGGGAGATTTAAGAAATTTCCCTCAAGACCTATATAATACTGGTACAAGTAGAGCTGAATCTCAGGGTTAGCTAATATCAAAGTCCTAGTGAAGAATAAATTCTTATCCTTAAGTAATCTATTAATGGACAATTTTGAAGTTGTAAAAAATATATTTATCCAGAAAATTTTATTTATTTATTTTTATTTATTTTTTTGTTGTGTAAGCAAAATGATTTTATTACTGAGTGTATCTATTGAAGAATAATAGGCATTTTCTTTTTCTTTTCTCCAGTCTTTATTTTTATTTTTATTTTATTGAAGTATAAATATCAATGAGACAGTTTTAAGATACCTTGACAAGATGGATTTGCTAAATACAATGCAAACTGTTTTCATAATGTTTTAGTATCATAGAAGGTGCATACATGATATTATACTTACAGACATTATTATACCATATCTCTTATCAGTAAATTAAGAGAGTGTGGCTGTTTGCATATCTTATTTTTTATACCAAAGATTCAATAATTAATACTTTCTACTTTGATATCTTCCTAGTGGTTGTCCATAGTACTAGAAGCTGACATAACATCCTGTCCAATCACCATTAGTGCAAATCTTGCCTCTCATAGAATTATGTAGAAGCACGGCATTATCTATCCCAACTGTACTGTCCATACACACACATCATGATTCTTCCTTTCTATACCCCTTCCTTTGTCTACACCTGTCAAAGATGGGCACTCCATTGTCATTCAACTAATTTAGGTGCCTGAACTTGATGACACAATCCAACACAGTCCAGCATTCCACAACAATAGTGAGTTATCCGAAGAAGTTGTCAACCGTAGCCATTTACAGCTCAACTTATTATTATGGCCCCATGTTATATACCTCATTTTTTATTTTTCTGCTGGATGGTTAAGACCTAGATACAGCAAGACCTATATACCAGCACATGTACTTTTTGTTTCTTATGATGTCAGTGAAGTCCCCTCAGGGTTTATCTTGCAGTCCTGTACCTTATTCTGTAGATCCTTTGTCTGTGTCATCTATGTGGATGAGTCATGACCAATGCTTGACCAGTTTTCTCTCTGTGAGAGCCTGAGAGAAAGTTTTCTCTCCATAGGACTCTCCCCAGGCACACTATAGATCTTCGATCTCTTTCCTCTGTGGGTGTATAATCTCCTTGTTCAGAAAATTTGGAGCTCAAATGAGTTTCATGATGTTGCAGTACAGGTTCTCCTATGTCCTGAGTCTTCACTGACCTTGAAAGGCTAGGGCCAAAATGTTGGCTGGCCTTGTGGCTCTTCTATTTCTCCAACTTTGATCTGTGAACTTAGGTTGTTAACCATCCAGAAGAAAAGCTGATTAGTATCATAGTAATATATGTGTACCTATGTTTATAGCAGCACAATTTGTGATAGCAAAATCTTGGAAACAACCAAGATGTCCATCACATGAGGAATGGTTGAAAAAGATGTGGTATTTCTATATAATGGAGTATTTCTCAGCTATTAAGAATGATAAGCTTGACACATTTATATTGAAGTGGATGCCACTTGAACATATACTCATAAGTGAAATAAACCAGACACACATGTAAATATCATATAGTCTCCCTAGTAAAGAAGCGGAAAGCAGAAATACAAATGGAAATGTACAACAACTAAAAACAATTGAGTCATATAAGGCAAAGTGAATGGCATATGCTGCAGAAAATTTTAAAGTTTAACTTACTTTATCTTTGAAGCTTAACTTATTCCTCATAAAATAGAAATTTATTATAATTAATATTATAACATTTTATTATACTAGCCTACTAATAATTAATCTTTAAATACAATTTTCCTCTATCAAAAAGCCTACTTTGGGACACATAAGACACAGCGTCTTCAAAGGAGTCTCAGTTCAAGAACATTTCAGTCAGCACATTTCACTCCCATGAATAGAAATAGGATACATATTTATTGTCATGTACTTATACAAATTATATGACCTACAGGCCGGTGAGATAGCACTAAAGCACTTGCTCAGGCAAGGATAGACAAAGGGCTCCATCCTGGCACCACATGCCACATCAGCCCCTCTCCCAGGCTGGGCTGAGCTGGCCAGAGTCTGGGTGTGGTGGTGCATGCCTGTAATCCCAGTGCTGGGGAGGCTGAAAGCAGGAGGATCACTATGAGTCTGAGCTGCATAGTGAGAATCAGCAACAACCAAATACATTTAAGAAAAAGGCATATTCCAGAACCTCTTCTTTTTCTCAGACAGTGTGCATGTATGGTTTATGAACTCTGGCAGAAACATGCTGTTGTGTTGCTCTGCTAAAGGTTATTATGTCAGGACTGTTAGTAATATATCCTAATTTATATTTTATGAGTTGCCAGTATACATAGCCAATTTATTTATTTATTTTTTTATTTTTTTTATTTTTTGTCTTTTTTTTTGAGACAGGGTCTCACTATGCAGTTCAGGCTGGCCTTAAGCTCACTTTGTAGCTCAGGCTGGTCTCGAACTCACAACAATCCTCCTGCCTCAGCCTCCCGAGTGCTGGGATTACAGGCCTGCGCCACCACGCCCGGCTACATAGCCAATTTAATGAGATAAAAGAAACATGCAGTTGGGATTCACATAATAGTCCTGAAGGTGAGAAGAAAGGATCCACACAGAAGTTGTGAAGGTTTCGCAAAAGTTGGAAAGTACTATTCTTCCCAGGACATGTACAAGAGAGTTGTAGTATTGAAAGGGTAGTGATGAAAAATATTTTGTAAACTTTTTCAGTGAGTGTGGACTGAAGCACATGACTAGTATTATTAGACAAAAATTGAACATTTTTATTTAATATGACATTTTGCCTGACACATGTATATATCATATGATACATACATATATGATATGATCACATATCATATATATATACATATATATGTATATATCATCCAATATATAATTCAAACTAATTAACATATATATTGTCTCATGCACTACTTATTTTTGTAGCAAAATTCTTTTTTTTTGTGGTGCTGGGATTGAACTCAGGAACTTGTGCTTGCCAGGAAAACGCCTATTCTATTGAGCTATCTCCCCAGCCTTTATAGCAAAATTTGTAAAATCTATCCTCTTACAAATTTTCAAGAATGCAGCACATTGTAATTAAATATGATAATAGATATCTTGGTTTATTCCTCCTATTTAACCAAACTTTTACAATTCTGTATCTTTTGACCAGTACCTTTCAGCTCTCCTGCAGGTATTTCCTTCTGTAGTGAGACACTGATCACCATTCTGTACTAGCTTGCACTGTACCTTCTTCTTGACAGTACCCTAAAATATGGATGATAAATGATTTCCAGCACTGTGACTTCTGAGAAACGATATGTACAAAATGAACTCAAAGGGCCCAATTTCTGAAGTTACAAGTGGGAGTGACTGTCCGTTGCTAAGTCATGCACAAGACTATAGCCTGAGTTCTTGAACTTGGTGTGTAGCCCACTGATGCTCTATCCGCTCCTGTTCACAAGTATCAGAGGAACAAAGCCAGTGAGCACATGTATTTCAACAATGGTGCACAAAGGGTTTTAAGACTAAATCAGAAATACCAGTTTGAATTTTTTCAGTAAAGAATCGTTTCTCTAGGCACACTATGAATCATCAGTCTCTTTCCTCTGTGGCTCCATAATCACATGGAAAGAAAACTTTCTCTCAGGCTCTCACAGAGAGCAAACTGGTCAAGCATTGGCTGTGACTCATCCACATGGATGATACAGACAAAGGATCTACAGAATAAGGTACAGGATTATAAGATAAATCCTAAAGGGACTTCACTGACCTCATAAGAAACAAAAACTACATCTTTTGGTATATAGGTGTTGATCTATCTTGGTCTTAACCATCCGGCAGAAAAGTATAAAAATGAGGTATATAACATGGGGCCATAATAATAAGTTGAGCTGTAAATGGCTATAGTCAACAACTTCGTCAGATAACTCACTATTAATATGGAATGCTGCACTGTTTTGGATTGTGTCACTGAGTTCAGGCACCTAAATTGATTTAATGACAATGGAGTGCTCATCTTTGACAGGTCTAGACAAAAAAAAAATGGGGGTAAAAAAGAAGAATCATGATGTGTGTGTATAAACAGTACAGTTAGGATAAATATGCCGTGCTTCTGAATAATTCTATGAGGAGTAAGATTTGCATTAATAGTGGTTGGACAAGATATTATGTCGGCTTCTAGTACTATGGACAACCACTAGGAAAATAACAAGGTAGAAAGTATTAATTACTGTGATATAATTCAGGTATTAAAAAATAAGATAAGTAAACAGCTACACTGTCTTAATTCACTGATAAGAGACATCTGCTATAATAATGTCTGTAAGTATAATACCATGTATGTACTTTGTACGATACCAAAACATTATGAAAACAGCTTGCAATGTATTAATTTATCAAATCTGTCCTGTTAATTTGTCTAGAAACTGTCTCATTGGTATTTGTACTTCCAAAAAATAAAAAAATAAAAGAATCATTTCTCACTGCTTATGGAAATAACTAGTTACATTGGTCATAAAATCATAAAAATATTTGAAGAATTTGTGCTTATTTTTAGTAAAATGGTCACAGCACAGTCTTGGTCTCCAAAGGCCACACAGCCAGTATCTTTTGAATGTCCAAAGATGAGTTGCCTAATATTTGCAGAACCCTTGAGCAGTCTAATGACTCATCCATCCATTTTAAAATGAGAACAGTAGTAGTTTTTCTTTCCATAGCAGAATGCTTAGAAAGAATAAAGAAATGGATGAAGGATGCATTATTGTTTAATTTTTTCAAAAATTCCATTATTATACTAAGTATATAATGTGAATGGGACTATGTATAAGTCCGTAGAAGCAGATTTACATAGTTTTAAAATTACAATTCTGGGTGTGATAGATGCTATAAAATCCCAAGAACTTGACATAATAGAAGAGGGAGTATTAACTGGGAACAGGAAGAGCACTAACTATTCTTTCATAGCACTCAGCTGCCGACATTATGGACATCTCCTTGATGCTTGCTGTTAATATTTGCAAATTCTTGATATTTGAGATTTTGGACATCCAAGGAATGATGACTCTGCAATGCTGTCACACATGCTTGAATACCTGAGGCAGAGTGAAAGGAAGGTCAGCAGTCATAAGGAGGCAAAGTGATTCTAACAGCACCTTCATGGGTCACCAACACTGATACTGCAGTGGCAAGCAGAAACACTGACGACACCCAGGATTTCTAGGTAGATTTCTTTATAGCAATCGATACTGATGGAGATCACTTCTGAAATACCAAGCCCCACTTCTGTTGCTCTAGGGCCTACATGGCATAAGCAAGCAGGAAGGACAGAGGCAGTGCGGCTTGTCACCTGGTTTATACAGGGAGCACCAGAGTGAGCAGCTATGCATCACAGTGACAGTTGTATCTAAGGCAGAAGCAACTGGAACTGAACAGGAACTATGACCTGGGTAGCTAACACACTGAAGTACACTGGTGGGGGTGATATTGCTACAGCATCATGTAAGAAAATGGCTATGCAGAAAGAGAACTATTGATTCCATAATAGAGCCATTAGCTTTCCTTTACGGAGGGATATCCAGAAGTTGACAAAGACTGGGGATGTGACAGGATGTTTGTATTTTAAAATCATCTACTCACCTTCTAGAAATTTTCCTAAAAGAGTTAAAGACACCACATTACACTGACCCGTGCACTCCAGCGTTTCTGCCAGCTAAATTCTGGAAGCAGCCTGTGAGTGGCTAAAGAAAACGGGGCACTTATATCCAAGCGGTTGTGTGCTGGCATGAGCAGGACACATGGGAGTCATTTGTAGGAAATGGCTGCACCTAAGATCATCGTGATGGGTGAAATCAATCAGACATGACACTGAAACAGCACATGGTTCTCTTACATAAGATGCCTAGAGCATAGCTGGTTAAAGAACAAACTAAAAGATAGATGATAGGAAACAGGGAGCTAGATCTTTTGCAAGAGGGAAGGGGGCCGAGAGATGGGAAGGTGGAGAAAAGAGGAAGCACACAAGGGAAGCTGCCCTGTGAAGCACCCCCTTCCTCTCATTGTGTACGGCCGACGCGTACTGATAATAAACAAACAAAATCATAGGTTTCAAAAATGTTAAAGCAAAGGCTACAAAGTCATGCACTGAAGGTGTCAGCAGAAGGCGCTTGAAGGATGTGCACCTCAGGGGACCAGAAGATCGGAGCCTGTTGGTGAGGTTTCCAAGCCAGTCATTAGAAGGAAGGAAATTTTATTCAGCAGCCTAGTGGCCAAGGCAATACTGAAAGCGAGGAGAAAACTCAGCAGCCCCTGCAGGAAGAGCAGCTTCCTCAGGGACAGGGCAATGGGTGGAGGCTGGCAGAGAGAGAGGTGTGCGTGACTGCAGTGCGGGCCAGCTGTTTGCTGGCTGCTTCTTCCCTCTCTGATGCTTGCAGTTTTGCCCCTCTTCTCTTTCTGGGTCCAAAATTCTTTCTCTTCCTAACCCACCCTCCTCTTGCCTTTCCTTTCTTTCTTTTTTCATACCTGAGATTGAACAAAGAGCGTTTTCCCTGAGCATTTCATCCTAACACCTCAGCCCTCTTTCATTTTGATGGGATACAGTGTTGTCAAATTGCCCAGGCTGGCTCTCTATCTGCTCTCTTTTTGTCTCATCTTCCAGATTAGATGGGATTATTTAGATGGAATATAGGCCTGCTTCTTACCTATTATGACTGAAGTCCTTCCAGGGCTTTTCCTGGATCCTCAGGGCATTTCTAGCCATTTCTTGTCACTTCTACACTGGATTTTCAGTTCTTTGTTCTTTGTTTTCTAATCATTATTTCTGTCTTGACTTTTTCTTTTTTAAAGATTCTTTGGGACCCAATTATCTCTTAATGACTGATATGTAATTGTTTTCCACTTAGCATATTTATTTGGAAAGAAATTTTCTTTATAGTAGGTAGTTTTTGTTGTTTGGGTTTTATGTTTCCAAATTATTGGTCCTGTCATTCTTTTATTGTATTCTCACATAATGCAGTTACCATATTCCTTAGCTAATGGTAAAAAACAAATTAAATCTCTCAGTATAGTACCATAGTATTAATAATAATCTCCAACAGCATTTCAGTTTTTTAGTGTGGAATTTTAGGTACATAAAAAATGCCACCATGCTCAGAATAGTAACATAAAAGTGTGTATTTTCTTTCAGACATTATTTAGTTTGTATTCCTAGATTTCTGCTCTCTAAAATGAAGATTGCTCATGTCAGATACTTTAAAAAGAAGCAACAGCTTGGTAATTTTATAGAAGTACCCCTAGAGGGTATCTGGTTTTCAGATCATAATTCTTCAACCAATTTTCTTCTGAATCAAACAGATCCATCTTTGTCTTTTTGATCCCAGTATTATTTTAAGAGAATGTAGTTGGGTGAAGCAGATGTCCAAGATGCCAAGTGAAGGTTCAATATACTTTGACCTGAGCAGTACTGTGAATTGCGTGGTTTCTAAATGCAATGCTGGTCTTGACCTTATGAATATCCTTAGCTCCTGCAAATTAATGCACTGTAACAAATCATGCTGCTTTGAAATTTACAAACATTCAAGTCTGTACTTGTATAATTTCTTATTTAAAAAATTAACCTTTAGCAAATGGATATAGGAAGTAGTCAAATTCAGTGCCAGATGGATTGGTTTGTTGAAATGTAGAATACCATAGCAGATCTCTTAATTCAACTGACAATCATAACAAGCTGTGTGATTTACAACCCTCTCTTTCTATGAATAGAATCTTTTCACCATATTTATATTGCACTAAGTAATGATACTTGTAGACAATCATAAAAATTAATGAATGAGCTAATGAGGGTATTACAAATTATAATCTGCATGAGAAAACACAATTAACTAGGCTTAGAGAATCAGGCCAAATCCCGTAAAAACTATTTAAATAATTACTAAAAAAACTGCATGTTCATTTCTTCAGTCAATGAAGAAAATTTTGTGAACATCCATCATATATAAGTAATTGCTGTACTGGATACAAGAAGAATCAAGAGTTTTACGTGTAGTAAGAGGCATGAAACCTTTCTTATGAAAATGTATTACATGTGATTCAAGGGGGAAATTACTTACATAATGGTAAGTAACGGTTTAAAATGACATGAGACTACATCTATACAATTACCAATATCTGCAAACTAAAATTGTGAAGCAAATATGAAATATTATTAACGGATATCAAATAAAATGCTAAACATTCAGTAATACTAACTAAAATATAGGAACTGTTTCAGCTGAGCAGCTGCACTCCTAGTGGTGCACAGGAGCTGCCCTCCTTGAATTCCCCAGACAATCCCTGGAGGGAGTTGGCGGGCTTTCCCAGCCCTGCACGTATTTTGGAACTTTTACCTGTTCTATTTGCTACGTTAAGTCTGAAAGTTCTCAGACGTTTCTGCCTCCGTCTGTCTCTTCACTTGTTCAGATCATGACTGATCACTTCCCTGATCCTTACTCTAACCTACAAACCAAATTTTTATAGGCTTTCTTATTCATCTTCCTCCCAAGTAGTACTTACCCCCTTTCACATGCTATCTATCACAATTCACTTTCCTCAGTGAATGTATGTTCTAGGAAGCTGAGAATTTTATCACTTTTTCCACATTGATATCTATGATACGAATGTGTTAAGTGTTCAGTGAGTATTTGCTCAGTCAGTGGTTGTGGTTAGGACTGTCACAATCACACACATGCGCGCGCGCACACACACACACACACACACACACATGCACTGTTTCTATGTTGTTATAGTTTGCAAGCAGTTTGAGTGTGCTCTTCAAGGACTTACATGCTAGGAGTTTTATCTCAAAGTAGTGCTGCTGTGACCCGTAAGAGGGAGACCAGGCGATCCTCAGTTCACGCAGTTCCTTGGGTGAGCTGACTTCAGGAGCCACTGAGGTGGCTCTTATGAAAGCTGAGCTCTTGCAGAGCTGACTGGAATGCGAATGAGCCCGTTCCCAACTCCATCTCTGCCATGCTGCTTTGCAGTGTGATTCCCCACTCCTGCACGGGCTGGAGCCTCTGGTAGAGGGGCTGCCTGCCTTTGGGTTTCCAGCAGCCATGACTGGGAGCTAAATAAACCTTTTCATTGGTAAATGAAGTTAGTCTAGCTCTTATATTTTATTATAGTAACATGAAACCAACTAATACATAGGGAGTGAAACTTTTTACTTAAATATGCAATACTCATTTATGCTTGATGTCATTTTATGAGGCTACATGATAAATCATAGACATGCACATATAGCTACCCAATGAAAATAAAAAACTGTCTCTGGTGCTTAATCACAGCCACTGAGTTCAGTTCATTTTCTATTTAAAGAAAATATGGCACAGTACATACCTACTTTGATTTGGACATAGCAATACTACCTGTCAACTATTAAATGTCTATTAAGTTATAATGTTAAAAATCATTGTAGTCATTTTCCTCACTTATAGATAGAAACACTGAAACAGCAAAAATATATATTGTATCTTAGGTCACTAAGCTAGTCAGCAGCAAAGCCACAATTTGAACCCTGGCCAGCCTGTGGCTAAACTTCTGGCACTTTTCACTGTATATCTACCCTACTTGGTTTAATGCTTAAAATGTAACAAGTTACTTACTTTTTACTATTTTCAGCTTTTTAGAAGCTCCTCTACTCAGACCTATTGACCACCCTAAAATAAAAATAGCACCTCTCCAAACTGCTTTGACTAACCTGGTAATTATCTGTTAAGAAAAGCAGCAAAAGAAACACTTAATTATTTCATGCTCTGAATGAGATTTGTCCTAATCAATCTGTCAATTGTCAACACTTAAAGATCATCATTAAATTTCATTTTAGGATTTTTAAAGTAAGCAATTAAATCAACTATGAAAACATACTTTGTGACAAATTAAAGATGACATCCATTTGTATTTCACATTTAGAAATCAACAAATAGCCTAATATTAAAAGCTACTGCACAAACCTTTCATAAATGGGAAAAGTGTTCAAGTGTTTATTAAAGGGCAATCATTCAATGCATACGTTTGTCATAAGTATCTCATTAACATAAACTGTTATATTTTTAAAATGCCATTAAAATGGAAAACTTACAAGAACTGAGTGCATACATCAGAAGGATTAGTTTAACTTTCTCAGCAAATGAAAACACAGAAAAGAGTTAAGGATTTGTGTTTGGGCCTGCACTTCAGCGAGGGAAGCTCATTTGAATTTGTGATGAGACTCCTTCTTTCTGGTTCAATTGTTTACTATTTTCCTCAAGAACGTAGTCATGACAGCTCATTAGGAAAGTAATTTGCCAGTTTTTATCAGAAAGCTTCAAAATGTTTAGACCCTCTTATTCAGTAATACATTTTTGAGAAGTTATGCCAAGACAATAATTCAAATTTTGGGAAGAATTTTACACATAAATATGTTCACTGCAGCGTTATTATTCTATTTTAAAATATTTAAGGCAACAAGAAATAATGCCGGCTCCTTAAATAATGCAGCAGCACATGCAGTAGAGTGTGACAGGCCTTCTCCTCTGGGCTTCCTTCCTCCGCATACTCCCTCACAAGTTATCAAATCAACCATGTGTGCCTTGCAACCTCAGACACTACATGTAAGTAGCATTCTCATTCCCACAGCGCTGTTTCACACAGAGAGAAATCACTTGGTGAGAGAGTGATTTTTTTTTTGATACTGGGATTTGAACTCAGGACCTTACACTTTCCAGGCAGGGACTTATGCTGCTAAGCAATATCCCCAGCTCCATCATTTGGATAAGACCATGATTTTTATGAAAACAAACAAGAGGAATGCCTACATACATACAGCTTGGTATAGATACTATATAAATTTATATATATATATGCTAAATTACATATGTAATTATAGTTAAAATATATACATATATATATATATATATATATATATATATATATATTTTCAGGATGTAAAAGTTACTACCAATTATCTTTGGATGATAGCATACTCAAGGATTATTTCTGTCCTTTTTGTGATTTCCAAATGTACAGTGGCAACTGAAATATTTAGTTGAAAAATGTGTTTCCAGAACCAGAAATTTTGACATTGAAAATTTAAAAAGAAATCCAGTTTTTGAATATTTTATTATGGATCTCTCAGAGGGATCTTAAGTTGATGAGAAAAACATGCAAACTCCTTAGTGACCTAACTATGGTTCTGATGCCAAGCACGGTGCTGCGATGAACCCCTGAGTGTCCTCCCAGCACTCATGTGCTTCGAAGGCCTTCAGACCACTGGGGTCCACACATACTGCGCAGCGGTGGGTTCAGCTATGGGCAGGGCCATGTGCAGTTGTGAGGTGGGACCTGGTGGGGCTGGGTCACTAGGGCTGGGACCTGAGGCATGTATTCCTGTCCCAGGTTCTCTCTGCTCTCAGACTCATAGTGATCCTCCTGTCTAAGTCTCCCGAGCGCTGGGATTACAGGCATGAGCCATCACTCCTAGTTTCAGTGGCTAAAATAGTATTCCTGTGATTCTGGGGCCTGCACTGCGATCGAACCCTGGTCCTTGTGTTTGCTAGGCAGGTGTTTAGACTGCCGAATTCTCTCCCCATCCCTGAATCATCTTGGTTACTTATTGTAGCTCACTATGAGACCATGAATGAGTTCCTTAGGCTCAGCTTTCTCTTAGGTGTACAAGTAGAATGATGGACTTGTGACTATTAAACGTCATTCTATCGTTCAATGCCAATGCGATGGCCACTGCTTTCTACACAATGTGATGGACATCAAGAAAGACAAATATCTAGCACATTAAGGAACTTTCAAGGTAACAAGTCTAAATTGCTATCTTCACACATGGACGGATATATACAAAACACAGAACAAAGAATCTGAATGAAACAGATCTAGGTTGAAATGTAGGTACTGTATAGTAGCAATCTTGTGCTTTTAGGATGGTTATTTCAACTCTCTGTAATACTTTTCCATTTGGAAAATATACCCTGTCTTTCAAAGGGATTATAAAGATTCAGTGAGATGGCACACACAAAATGTTCCTGAGAACACAGAATTTTCAGTAAACAGGAAGTAGCAATGCGGGCATAACAGGAAGAAGTAAAGAGAATGTCTAGCTATCAATGTTCAGGATTTACCATTTCTCTTAGGCTTGCTGATTTCCATTGCTGTAATAAAATATCTACTATATACAACGTGTAGGAGAAAAGATTCATCTTGGCTCATGGTTTGAGAGATTTCAGTCTAGAGCTAGCTGATTCCACGGCACAAAGACACCACAGCAGGAAGCAAAGAAAGAACAAGAAGAGAGTCTGAGAGAGAGGAAGAAGCCCCAGGACAAGCACGCGTCCTTCCAGGGCCCCTCCAGAGCCCAGCTCTTCCAGTCAGCTCCCACCTCTTACAGCACCTTCAGCTTTGCCCTCATCAGCAAATCAACCCTGTAGGATCCAGTTCCCTCCTTGAAGCCCAGGTCTGAACATGTGGGCTTTTGGGAGGACATTTTCGTTTTAACTATACAGGGACCAAGACCACAGTTGTAGAGAGTTCTTTGTAAAGAGTGAGCTAATTTTTCTAGTTGTTTTTCTAGTTGCTGCATTTCCGCTTTCTGAGGCAGCATTTCCATCAGACCTCTGCGACCCTCCCCATCACGTTGTTGTCAGCTATTGGCCTCATTTCATTCTCCAGTGAGATGAGACTTGTGGGAGGAAATTCAAGGAGCAGGAGAAGCATGAGGAAAAGAACCCCACCCAGGCCTCGGGTCAGGGAAACTTTCTTGATGTGAGGATAAGTGGGCACAAAAGGACGGGCAGATCAATTTGAAGAGCAGAAGCCTTGAGCACAAGACAAAGTTAGTGGAAACGAGGAGTAAAAATCCTTAAGGCTTTGAGGTGGTGGTTAGAAAAGAGATGGAAAGCCTGCATCTGGATTACACATCTGCATTTGACAATTTTTAATTTTCTTTTATTCCATGGTAAAGAGTATGAATGCTACCTCACTTTCTGGGTAGAGTCCTTACATTCATGTATCAGGAGAGGCAGTTTGCCTTTTTCCTGTTTATTGTTCTGTTTATGAACAGCCTGCACTAAGAGGAAAGACACCCTCCCAGGCTTGTCACTCTCAGTCATGGTTATTTATTCCATGACATAGTGGCTTTAAGCATCTTGGATTACTTTCTGTAGATCTGAAACATGTTTCTCAGTAAGTTATATGAAAGAGTCCTGGCTTGGCCAAATTCTCATCAGGCTCCCAAGCCTTTCTTGTGTACAAACTTGTAAAACCAGTTTTCCCCAGAACCTAAAGGGCAAAGAGCAAGAACCCTTGATCCCCTACCTACTGGCGGGGCTGGTATCTCATCAGGCTCCTCCTCTTTTACTCTCACTCGGCCTCTCTACAGCAAGCATCTTTTAGGTGAGTTGTCAGACTCCCCCTTACTTTCAATGTTTTCTCTGAGTAATTTCTTATTCAGTAATTGATTCTAGTTTGGGGTTATAAATTCTCACTTGTGAAACTCATGATTGTAGTTTGAACCTACTTGCTCATCCATGCTGCAAATCCACACTGCCATCTTCCTTCCATCTTCTGTAGTGGTTTGGAATAATCTTTGTCTTAACCAGACCTCATGTAGTGTTACTGAGTAATATTTACTTTAGCATCTAATATGCCACAATTTGTTTCAGTTTTATAATGATGTAGGGTAATTCTTTGTGATGAAATTGCTTGGCACATAAAAGCACTGCAGATTGCTCCACATAAATACTTCTTTTGCAACACAAAAATTCAAAAGTACAGAACCAAATGTACTGGCAAATTCAATCAAAAGAATGGGGGAAAACCTGTTATTTATAAATAATGAAAACACTAGAGGGTTGATTTCCAAATTTCAGTGACTAGCGCAAAGGGAAGTAACATAGTTTAGTTAAAGAATTTTACCCGAAATATCTCCTCATTTTGGAATCTAGAATATCTTGAGCAAATGCCAAAGCACTAAAATCCAGTAGAAAACTAATCTAAGGGCCAGCAAGATAGCTCATTAGACTAAGCACCAGGTTAGCAAGCTCACAGACTGGGGTTCGATCCCTGGCACTACATGCTGCCCTGGCCCTCCCCCAGGCACGCTGAGCCAGCCACTGAGACCAGGCATGGTGGCACGCACCTGTCATCCCAGCCCTGGAGAAGCTGAAAGCAGGAGGATCATCATGAGTCCGAGCTGTGCAGTAAGACCTTGCAACAACCAGATACATTAAAAAAGAAAAAAGAGAAAAAAAAGAAAGAAAGAGGCAAGAACAATGGGATAAATATGTTTGAATTGAGTGGTAGTATTTTCAGAGGATAATGGAAATGTGTCTCACTATGCATCTTTTTAAAAATGTAAGCATTTGCTTCTTTGACAATATCTCATATTTATTTTCTTAAGATGTTAGCATAGCTTTTTCTTCTTAAACAGACACTAGTGGTTTATTTTGAAACTTAAACACTGAACTTAGTCTACCATTACTGTGTTATACAAGTCCATAGTTTTTTTCTGTTCATAATGGGGGAAGGTCCTCCTATTTCCATGTGAGCAGAAGCCACCCACAGTGAGAATCAGACTGCCTTGCTGAACAAACTTGCAGTTGGCATTCAAATTCCCATGCCATCAATACATAACAAAGCTAGCCTGTCTTATTATAGAGAATCATTTACAGAAGTTTTACAGAACTGATTGTTTTTGTGACCTCATTTGGTTCTTAATATTAATAATTTTTCCACATTTGTATTTTAGCACAGGATTAAGAATTTTATACCTTTGCAAACAAAACTTTTCTCAAAATTTTTTGCTAGAATTTAATGAACAGTGAACATGGAAGACAATTTGTCTGCAGTTACAGGTCTTCGAGAACGCCTCTGAGCCATAGGAGCACAGGTTCTACTGGCCCATTCCCACTCCAGTGTGAGCAGATTGGTGCTGGGAGGCCTCCTGGGATGAGCCTGACCAGAGCTGGCTGCAGCTTGGCAGCTCCTCTCCAGAGCCTTCACTTTTCATTTACCTCAAACCACTCTGGAATTTCAAACTATGCCCCCATCTGAGGCTATTAAGTGCTAATAAACATTAATATTATTCATTTAAAGAGAGCTATCTTTCAGTAATGCGTGAAAAGTGTCTCCAACCTCTGGTGAGAAGATGCTCTGGAGTGGAAAGCATAAGCCATTATTATTGCTTGCACAGTACTGTTGTTCTGTTGCAATTTAACCTTGAAAAAATATATATGCCATGAAAATTTACTTAAAAGCATTTGGAGAAGCAAGCCACCTCCCCTGCCCTAAGTCTTCTGCTGTAGCACCAGAGATGGCAGAGCGGGGGCCTTGGGTGGTAAGCTCTGGCCCCACAGTGCAGGCATCACACTTGGCTCGGTTTGTGTGTGACTGGGGAAATGCCTCTGGTTCTTAGTCTTTTTATTTATAAGACGGTGTGTGTGTGGGGAGGGTAGGAGCATCAGTCATCTCAGAGAATAGTTACGAACACTGAGTTCCCATGTGAGGACCAAGAACGGGAGCTCAGCACGTGGCAGCCATGCACTGAGTCTCCAGCAGCGTACTCAAGAGATCCAGGTACCTTTTCTTATTAAATAGTTAGAAAAATAACACTATCAGAGTGCAATAGCTTTTGAAAAATACTACCCACTAGTATGCTGCAAATCATCTGGGGCAGAAAGGTCTCTATAGGCAAACTATTAGACAATGCAGTATAATTTTAGTTATTTAAGTCAAGGTCTTTGACAAGTTACACTAGACTTCATATTTTTCCTCTAGTCATTAGTCTTTGATATGTAAGGGAGAAACACACACACACACACACCATACACAGTAATAATCTCTGGTTTTAGGAAATTTTTTAAAAAGCTAAAAATTAGTCAAAAATTTATGACTTCCTTATTCATATTTTAGACGTTTAAGATCTTTTTTTTTTTTTTACATAACATCATGGATTTCTAACTAACGTGTTTGATAAGGCTTACATGAGCAATATGCTGATAAATTTGTGTAAATTTATCCTTTCCTCCCGCCATTTATCTAACTACTTAACACATTCCTTGAGAAACTCTGGGGAGTTTTATAAGCTGTAATTGTATAACTGTACAGTTGAAAAATTTTTTAAATGTGAATTTTCAGTATATTGTCAATAAAGAAAATACATTCATTTATTACTTTAAATGTCACTGAGGTATCATTTGCACTGTTTTCCTTAAAGTAACTTAATTTCCTATTGTGCCTGATAACATTTAGAAACATCTGAAATAGTTCACCTTCATGTCCCCAAAGGTCAAAGTGATCAGATGCTCTGATTATAATCCATAGCAGCAGAGGTAAAATTTAAATCAGAATAAAGAAAAGTGTTAATGCACCCTCGGACATTCGGACATTCTGCAGTTACAGGAGTAGGTGAGATAGCAACTGTGTCCACTGTTTTCTCTGTTACAGCAAGGATTACATCTGGAGACTGTAGAGCTTTGTTTTGACTGCTAGACAGTAAAATACACCATGCAAACATGAACTGGCACTTAAATATAATTAAATTGAAAATGAACTTGAGTACTCATAGTAGTAATGGATTTTAATAAGCATCCTGGTGATCTTACCTTACCCTTCCAAGCGTGAGAGGCAGACAGGGCTGAGGCATAGGGCAGACCCACTCCAAGTGCCTAGAGCTAAGATCGATATAATTAATTTTGACTCTACTCTTCTGAGGATAAGACCTAGCAGCAAAGATAGGAACATAGCCAGGGGGTACCTGGAAGCTGCAAGACAGAGGCAAAGTGTCAAAATTGGAGAAGCCCCAGATGCCATGAGTCAAAGAAGCAATTTTGGGTGCAAGAAAAAGAAGAAACAATAAAGCCAAAAACTGTGAGCTTGAAAAAGATTTACAAAGTTGAAGAAGTGAGGAAGGGGAGGAGAGGGAGGAAGAGTGGGGGGAATGGGGTCATTAGGTGGCCTTGTAAAAAATAACCCCACAGGTGGGGTAAGCTGAAGAATCATTACACCTCCAGGCCATTCGAGTCTCAACTCCTGGGGATTCGTGCTGACCAAAGGGCTGGAATATCCAAAGCTGCTTTGAATTGAACTGCTGTGGCTTGTTTTACGTGTAAACAGGCGACCCTAAAGGGCAGCTCAGCACCACGGACATGAGAAGTTCTGTCTGTGTGCATCAGAATCCATTTGTAATGTGTCAGTTGTCGAGGAGTGACGGATGAAACAAAGGTGCTTGTCCAGGGAAAGCGTTAAGACACTAGTGCTACGCGTCACCTGGCATGATGCAAGCATGAGAAAACATGGAGGAAAACAGTTGTGGAGGACAGGACAGCAACTGAACTTTTTTTTTTTTTTTTACGAGGAATCACGTATTGACGTAATCTCTTGAATCCAAGATGGACAACTAAAAATATTTCTACAAACAAAAGACGTACAGTGCTTTTCCACTTTCATTAGGTGCTTATGAGATATAAACTACTTGCTCATGTAAAGAAGCACAGAAGAATAAAAATAATAACAACTGTAATGAAAAGCAACTTCTTCCCTGACATTCTTGGTCTGTTTAATTTCTACTGCTAATAACCTGGATAATTAATATAAGTAGGCAGCCGGTGCTATTTGCTGAGCTGCCAGTTGTACAAATGCCAATGTGTAGAGTACTCCAGCCTCTTTCCATTTCTCATCAAGGCTGAAAGTAATTTAAACTGGCTCTCGTGCTGATAAATAATATTCTATGCTATTTACAGATATTATACAAAATCATTGCAGAGATTCAATTTAGAGACGATTTCAAGTATAAAGCTTTACCTATGTAATCTCCTTATCACCCTTTTACATTCAGCTGTTTTTTTTTTTAGAAAATGGCTTATCTTTGGCTACCAAAGGAAAAAAGCGATTATAACGTTTTACTTTGCAAGCTGATGCGAGAAGCAGCCCCTGTCCTCATATGTGAGGCTCCAACTGGCCGGCCGGCTGCAGTACAAGCAAGAGCCCAGCAGGTGGCAGAACAATGAAGAAAGCCTGGGCTTTTACTCAATAGGGTCTCTAAAATAGGATTGCGCTGTTATCCCTAGGGTAACTTGGTCCATTGATCAGAATATTCTGGGTCAATTTATGAATGTTGCTTTGACTTGTAGGGTCTTAGCTAGTATCATTCGGAGGTTTAGTTTTTCTCCGAGGTCACCCCAACCAAAATTATTTACCTAGATTTTTGTTTTTATCTCCTTGGGTATGGGTATTTGAGTTAGGTAAATAGATTTAAGCTCCATAGGGTCTTCTCGTCTTATTATATCATTCTCGCTTCTTCACGGGAAGATCAATTGCACTGACTGTAAATAAGAGACAGTTAAATCCTCGTTACGCCGTTCATACTAGTCCTTATTTAAAGAACAAGTGATTATGCTACCTTTGCACGGTCAGGATACCGCGGCCATTTAACTATAATGTCACTGGGCAGGCAATGCCTCTAATACTTGTGATGCTAGAGGTGATGTTTTTGGTAAACAGGCGGGATTTATGTTTGCCGAGTTCCTTTTCATGGTGGCATATGCCTGTAATCCCAGCACTCGGGAGGCTGAGGCAGGAGGATTGCTGTGAGTTCGAGACCAGCCTGAGCTACAAAGTGAGCTTAAGGCCAGCCTGAACTGCATAGTGAGACCCTGTCTCAAAAAGACAAAAAAAAGACAAAAAGACAATAGAGCTCAAAGTTGGACAAGATATTATGCCTGGCTTTTAGTACTATCGTCATCCACTAGGTAAATAATTATTGAATTTTTGATATAATTCAGGTATAAAAAAATAAGATAAGTAAGCAACTACACTCTTAATTTACTGATAAGAGATATCTGCTAAAATAATATCTGTAAATATATCATGTATGCACCTTGTACAATACCAAAACGTTATGAAAACAGTTTGCAATGTATTAATTCATCGAATCTGTATGGTTAAGGTTTCTTGAAACTGTCTGATTGACATTTGTATTTTAATAAAATAAAAATAAATGAAAAGAAAAGTTAATAAGAAAAAAAAGGCTGTTCTGTGTGACATGAAAAAAAAAAAAGCAAAAAAAAACAATCATTGCTGTACAGAGTAGGAGATGTTCACCTCCAGGGTGAAATATTTAACAACAATAATTAGTCCTAGAATTAGACAGAGTTATGGGAATGAAATATAAATGCACATGATAATCGGTGATGGCAATAGTTAATATTTATGGAGCCTGGGGCGAAGGACCAACAGGAGCTGGTGTGCCACATGTCCAAATATTTTAAACCTTTAAGTTAAGGTATCAAAGGTTTTAAATAAAATATGCTCTTTAGTCACAGCTGTGTAACCATCCCTGACCCATTCCCAGCTCTTTGTGTCCCATGAGGTTCTTGGGCACCTGTAGGGGACAGGGTGGCCTCTACACTCCAGCTGTCTGAAGACAGCCCCAGGCAGAGCAGGAATGTGTCTCTCTTGCAGGATGCACGTGGAAGAAGTGGTCCATAGCCCCAGAGGAGGGCATCCACGTACTTGGGGCAGGAGATTCTAGAGCTTGCCACTGCAGGGGATTCTGTGGTCTTGTTCTTCTGACTCTTGGAGTGCAAGGAGAGGCAAGAAGGAGGTCAAAAAGGAGACGTGGAAAAGCAGGCACCACACAGGGTTTTCTGGACTTGAGCTCTAAGTTTTCTCCATTTCACTTAACTTTCATGTTTCCCATTTCATTTAACATTGACAGCTCTTCCTGTGAGGGAGCTAGAATTATTGGTATGCATTTACACTTGGGGGGAAACTGAGTTTCAGAGCACCTATGTGATGAATCAAGGTTTGATGATGCACTCATGCCAAGTATTCCTAGTGCTGGGTCTCTTCCCTCAGAGCTGGAGCTAGGGTGGCCAGCTTTGTAAGTGACATCTTCCTACTCCAGAGAGTCCATGCCCGTCTTGGGCCCAAGAAACTGCAATGCTTAAGACAAAAATGAGTGCCCCTATAGCTGGGGAGGTAGCTTGGCAGCCTAAACACCCACGTGGGAAGTTCAAGGACCCAGGTTTGATCCCCAGTACTGCATGCTGTGCCATCCCTGCGCTGAGCCAACCACTAAAACCAGGCATGGTGGTACGTAATCCCAGTGCTGGGGAGGCTGAGACAGGAGGGTCACTAGGAGTCCAAGCTACCTAGCCAGATCCTGTACCAAATAAATAAATAAAAGATTAAAAAAATGAGGGCTCTTTGGATAAACTCATGATAAGCATGGTTAAGGCACATCCTTCGTTGGACACCCAAGTACACAGGTCTAAAGTCAGGATTTAAATGCTCCTCCACAGTACCCTAGATCTTAGGTACTCTGCTCACAATGACTTCAGTCACATCAAAACAACATTCATTTTATTAGGCCCCTTGGGCCCAGTGTTAGGATCTTGCCTATTAAAATACTGGAGTGTAGTTTCTGAATTAAGTATATTTGTGATAGCTACAGTGATTTCTCTTGTCTCCCACTTGTTTCATTAGTTGACTAAAGAATTTTTATTAGGATATGTCTGTGATGCCATACAAGTTCATTCATCATGGGGACTGGTGCCTTGCAGTCACCTTGCGGCCCTTTCTTCCTGCTCCTCAGCCTCTTTCCATCCCTAGAACTGTTTCCTATCTTCACAGTCCACCTCCATATTCCCTGTATCCCCCAAGCTTCTATGGGAAAAGCAAAACTGAAACAGCTACTGTCCAGCCCGACTCTGGGGCTGCCACATGACTGTGCGTGTCCACGCTCTTGGGGACTGCTTTGTTACGCAGCAGGCACAGTAGCTGCCTTTGTTGAAGTGTGCTCTTCCTGAGAGACTCTGATGCCTGTTCACTGGTTCCCCTGATATTCTCTGCTCTTACGGCCCCACCAAGTGACAAAGACTGGCTTGCAGATGCCATATCAATATGCTGAGCTGTAAAAAGCCCAAGCCAACAACTTCTGACATTGCCAGTCCTATGGATAACCCACTGCCATTATGGACTACTGGGCTATATTGGATTATTTTCCTGAATTCACACACCTGCAATATTTAAATGACAATGGAATACCCATCTCTGACAAAACTAAACAAAAAAAGGGGATATAAATGAAGGACTATTTTGTATCTCTGTATACAAAATAGGATAGATATACAGCTATTTTCTCTTAATTCAATGAGAAGATTTGTACTAATAGTGTTTGTATATGTCTGCATCTTGTACTATGAATAACCACTATGAAGACAATATGCAATGTACTGATCATTGAAACTGTCTTACTAGTCAGTTTTGAAACTGTTTCATTATTACTTGTTTCTCATTAAAATTAATTTTAAAAAAACAGACGGCATGGGAACAAATTCTTTCAAAAATGAAGTCTAGGAGGAAAAGGAGACGAGTGTAAAATAAACACAATAAGACTTATTTTTAGAAGAAACAAGGTGGCCCTGAGGTCACCTAACATTCAAAATCCCCAGCGTTTCCCAGCTGCTGGAGCAGAGACCGACAGACTCTAGTGCTGCCCTAAGCCAGCGTCACTGGAGCCCACTACCCAGTGCTGGGCTCAGATGTTTGGGGATAGCCGTGTCAAGTGAGAAGCTTGCCTGGCCAGGGCTCTGCATCAATGTCCCTCCAAGGCCCCCAGGCCTGTGGGTGGGCCGGAGTGTGATAGACACAGGTGCGGATGAGTCCACCGAGAGTCCATCGCTGCTCACTATGCTGGTGGACGAGGACTGGCCAGCAGAGGAGTCCCTGGACCCCAAGGTTCTTCCGCCTCACTCTCCTTTCACTGTTTCCTTGCCACCCTGCCAGAAGAGACTCTCCTCTGCCCTCTGCCAGCCTGCAGGCTCAGTATCCACAATCTGCATGTGTGAAATCCAAAATTCTCTGACATACAAAACTTTGGTCTCACTAGAAGTAATTTTATTTTATTGGAAAAGAAGTTTAATGAAATATTTGTTATTTTTATATGTACTATTTTCTTTATAAGAGATGCGGCTTCATGGGATTTTAAGGCCTACTGTTAAAAATTCCATTGAAGTCAGGTGTGGAGGTGCTCATGATCACATCATTCTGGGAGGCTAGGACAGGAAGATCATAAACTTTTACACAGTCTGGTAAAGTCAGCAGCTTAGTAAGGTGGTTTCAAAGCAATCAGTATAAGAAGGGCTGGGAGTGCAGCTTAGTGTAATGGCTCTGGGTTCACCTCTCAGTTCTAAACAAGCAAACCAAACAGACCCCCTTCTGAGTTCTTCCTCAGTCCACTGACTCTGGGCGCTTCAGTTCTGCCTTGGGTCTCACAGTCAGGACCCTGGAATGGCTCAAGCCACTCCGTCTGCAGACTAAACTCCTAGTCACTGTAATGAGCACGCACAGGTGTCACTGCCTTTTCATTTGATGGCTCTGTGGCCGTTGAGTGCCACGCTTTCTCTTGTTCCCTGGCCCTTAGGCAGTGCCCGATGCACCATGTAGCTTTGATTCATATTTGTTGGAGTAGATTTCAGCAGAGGCATCCTATTGTAGGAGAGGAGGCTAAAAACCAAAGAATATTAATTATTAAAAATATGGCCAGTCTGATAGTGAAAAAAGAGACATAATTATGAAAGCCATGTAACAGGAACTGAAAGTTCACTCAAAGTAGGAGAAAAATAATTATGTACTCTCCACAGAGCTTCGTAGTATCATGGTATTAAAGGACATTAAAATAATGTTTTTTCATAATGATCACCCAGGATTAAAATATCCTGACTATAAAGGCAAGGAAATGTGTAATGCCTAAGGAGAAAGCTTTAGGTATATGGAGAATTATAAAAATTACCTGATGGTACCAGCAAATTAAAAAAACTGCTAAGCCATAACAAGTCATTGTGCCTCTGGTTTGCATGAGCATAAAGAGAAAAATGCTAATTTTTCAAGCATTCCAAGTTTGCAAAAGCATCTTAAGGAGAGTAACGATACAAGGAATTGCTGCATTTGGTAATCTTGGGTAGAAATTATTCCATAATATGTAGCCCTTTTTAAATTAAGAAGTATTTGAACTCTGTTGGTCCTTCTACTCTGTATCATGTTGAATCTTGTTAAAACAAAAGAAACCATGATTATGTGGCCTAATAAATCCTGTCCCTTGACCTGTGTCATACAACAAAAGCTATTAATATTCCTATGCACTGGAATGCTATTTCATAAATTTTATGGTTAAACCATACTCAGCGTTAGCCCACGCTTTGCTGAGGAGTGCTACTGCCATTTTCAGAGAATGGAGTAGCTGCGGCTTGTTTCCACCTCGGCTTGGGGACAGGTGGCTTATCCTAGGGTTCTTGACTCTTGAGGCCACCCCTCCATATGAAGCCCATCTGCTGGCTTCCTTTTGATCATTTAAGCCCATGAAAGGCACTGCATGTTACAATTACTCTTCTTCAAAGGCAGGAAAGCTAAGTCTTCTCCATAGGTGGTGCCACCTGGTTATCACTAAAGCCAGGAGGAGCTCAGAGCTCAGAAAGAGGAAAATCTTAAGTTCTCTTGGGCACCGGATATGCTGGCCAAACATTTCAGAGTTCCTGAAGTCAAGGTCTATTAGCCTTTGTCCTTCAGAACCAGCTTGAGCACAAGGTATCTTTCAGGAAGCCTCCTCTTTTATGTCCCAATCTGACTTAGATGCTCTTTTCTGTGCTCCTTCAAAGCCCACACACACCTCTGGCCTAACTCTGGTCAGGACACATGTAATCATTTCACCTGGTTTTCTTTCCAGGCTTCTGGAATAAGCTAATTGGAGGCAAGGACTAATGCATTTGCCGTAGTGCACCTGGCACCTATGAAAGAAGCTGTCTTTCAAGTAGATTTTCAAATAGTTGTTTAGGGGCCAGGGAGATGGCTCAGTGGAATAAGCACTTCCCTGGTAAGTGCAAGGGCCAGAGTTCAAACCCCAGTTCCACCAAAAAAAATCAAGTAGTTGTTTGTTCAATTAATAAGCAAATAACTGACAAATGAAAAGTTTCTGTTTTCATTGTAACAAAAATTAGAACATTTGACATCAATCTGAAGTGTGAGAATCATTTAAAGAATGTTGCCATTTTTAAAACCTAATTTCATAAACATTTTCTTTCTGTCCTCTCTTATGTTCAGGATGTAGGTTAAATTTCAATGTGTTTTGTTTTGGTTTTCTCAAGCTTCCAGAAACTGTTGTTAGAAAATCAACCCAGATCTGGGAAGCCACCTTAGTCTTAGTGCTTCCGTCCTCTCCTTCATGTGAAGAGCCCTGAGGCCAGGAGAGCAGTGACTGCAAACTAGGGCCGGTCCTGAGGCAGGAGGAGTGGTATCCTGGCTCCCTGCACAGGGCTCACCATTAGCTTTGTCCTGTTGAATTCTAGCAGCCTCCACTTAATTAATTCAGCACACAAATATTAGCAGCATTTACTATGTGCATGCCATACACAGGGCAGTGTTTTGAGTGCTTGTAATATTTTACTCTTCGATTTTCCCAGACCCACACCATGATATTTCAAGAGGCACCTTTCTCTGAAACTCCCTATGTGCTTATATACCAGTCTAAAAACATGACCAACACACAGACTATTGTTTCCTTGTAAGTTTGTCCTTTCAGCCTCTGAGTCCCAGAAGGAATGGGCTATGCATTAATTCACTTCATCCCAAGTCCAAGTTCAATGCATCTTCCAGGAGGTGCTCACATTTGTTGTACTAAAATGCCTGTATTTGACAACTGATACACCAAAATGAGATTCACCATGAAAACACAGCAATAAAAACTAAAAGGAACGTTAAGAAAAGCAGCAGCCTTGTAGAGCAATGCCTACCTGCCTGACTGATAGGCTTCCTAGCCAAGGTATGAGAAAACAATGGAAGCATCTTTGAAAGGACACAGCACACTGGCAGCAATAAAGGCAGAAAAGGTCACAAAGTAAAGGACATGGTAACTAGGCAGTATGTCCTGGGAAACCCTGCTCCTAGGTGCTTAATTAGAATTCATTTACGTAAAGTGCAATGGCAAAAAAAATTCTGGAAATAATTCTCATAGTGCTATAAGAAATCCCATGCCTACTTTCATGAAAGTGAAGATCAACACAATTTATTAATCACTTATGTACATAGTAGTTTGTTTTGCTTCATTTTTACCTTCCATTAAAATCTGATACAGATACTTTATATCTGTTCTTCTGTTTGATCTCCACAAAACTCTAATCTATGCATAGGTTTTATCATCCTCATGATGCAAATAAAGAAACCAAGCCTCAGAAGGACTGAATTAATTCCCACCATCACATAACTAATAATTTGCCGAGAAGATGCAGGCCTAATTGAAACCAAGTAGACTTCAGAGTTTAACAGTCCCTTGGCCAAGGCTGATCTCTTAATTTCAGATCCCACCTGCTCCAAAATCATTTTCTACAGGGTTTCCCTTCTCATTAAACCACAGCTCTACCTGTTGCTCAGAACTCAGAGTAGTGCATAGATCTTCTCATTCTTTCAAACCCCACATCTACTATGTCAGTGAATTCAGCTTTATATACTCAAAATCATGACTGCTTCCTCTAGCCTTAATGCTGCCATTGGGGCCTAAGTCATTGCCCTATGTATTGCATGGCCTCCTATTAGTGTACTGTAGTTCACAGTAGCAAAGCATCCACTGTAATCACTCTATCAAACTTTGGGAGTAGGGGTACTGGGCATCAATCCCAGGGCTTTGGGCGTGCTAGGCAAGTGGCCTGCCATTCAACTATCACCAGTTCTTTAAGTTTTTAACTTACATAGCCCACTTCTCTGCTCAGAACTGGCTGGTGTCTTTCCATTCACTAGAAACCCAAGTCCAGGCAATAGCATATAAGGCTGTGTGTGGCATGGCTCCAGACTACCTCTGACTTTGACTTCCACTCTTCCCTTCACTGTGTCCAGCTGCAGGGCTGTACTCACAGACACTGCATTGGGTCCCTCTGTTAGTACTCCTCCCAGCTGAGAGTTTGCTCCCAACTTGCTGGGCTAGAGCAGTTGTCCTGGGTCACTGTGGGCTGTGAACCACTGACCCATAACTCATGTCCACATATTTTCTTTTTACTTTGCATTCTTCTCAATCATGGCCCTGAAATTCAGTTTCTATAAAAGCAGGATACTTTTGAACAGAAATATCTTTTAAAGCCAGCTAATATACAAAAGAATTACCCCATATAGTACAGACTGAAACAATGTCTTACATTTTCTTGGATATAAGTACTTTTTAGATGAAAAAAAGTACAAGTAAGCCCACTAATACATTAGAGTTTTAGATTGCCTTCTTGAAATATTGGAAAAAGGAGTTGAGAAAATGGATTTTTGTAGCTACCAGCTAAATAATAAGAGTGCTAAAGCACCGCAAAGATCTCTATAAAGCTACTTCCACCACAAAGTGCTCTCTGATCCTTGCAGCCTGCATGACTTCCTCACATTATAGCAGCACTTCCTCTGTATCTTAAAGCTCTTACTCCAAGATCGCATGATACTTGTCCACCCAGACAGGAACACACACACACACACACACACGTACATAAGTATCCACGTATCCACGTAAGTTTCTGAATCCGGCAGAAGGCATTACCATTCAAGCTCTTTACACACAGGATGCCAGCAGTAGCAGACAGATGTGCTGCTCCTACACGAAGGTATGACCTCGGTATTGCCACTTTTCAGTGCTGACACAAAATCACCTGTCATCTTAAAGAAGAAAAGGTTCATTTTAACTCAGGTTTAGGGCCTGGCTGTAGGGCTCCAAGGCAAAAACGTCACAGCAGCGGGGCACAGAGGAGGGAAGTGTCTCAGCTTGGGGCAACCTGGAAACAGAGAGCAGGTTGGAAAGAGCCAGAGAGGAAAGGACTGGGGTCAAAGAAGATCCCCAAGGTCAAGCTCCATGGCCCATCCAGACACACCAGAAGGTGTGTTTTAGGCATCTCATAGGCATTTCTCAGAGCTGACAATCAAGACTATCCATCCCAGCATCCCAGGAAGGTCATGTTCTTATTCCATGTGTGGCATGTGGAGTGTTCTGAGTGCTACACGAAAGCTGGCTCTGTTTTGGTTCTCAAGACTGCGGTCTCGGTGTGACTATGTGTTTCACACTGGCACTTGGCTAGCAAAAATTCAACTTTAATTGATTACATGGGGGAGAGATAGGTGGGAAATCTCTAAGGCTTCGTCATGAACCCCCAAAGCAGCCCCAGCCCCCTGTAAGTCACCGATGGTGCTCACATGGTGTGGCATGAGACAGTGAATTCGAAGTTTTGGCTGGTGACATCTTGTCTGCTGACCCCAGTCGGTGAGCTCAGGAGACATTTGGGTTGCAATAGAAAGAAACGCTGTAGAAAAACTCAGCCTCAGGGTTAATGTGAAAGCCAACTTCCAATTCCAAGGCTCGCCTGGCACTTTTCCCCCTTTTCTGTAGGGGTCTGTGGCAGCACAGCCAGGTACAGCGGGCTCCCTTGTGCTCTGCTTAGGTACCAAGCGAGACATGCGTGCCAGGGGCCCGCGCCCACTCATGGAGACTGCTTCCTTATTTAGGTTTAAACAAGCTGTGTCTTCCCAGTTAGTTAAATGAAACATTTCGTGTTTTGTGGGCAGCTTAGCTAGACTCTAATTGTTTTGTTTTCTAAAGCAAAGCACTCTATTTTTTTACACGAGGGAGTAGTTTGATTTGGTACTATTGGACAAAGAAATTAAAGAGACAACGTTCTTTTCATGAGTAATTTTGTCTTTAGCTTTTTATATTTTTAAGAAGAGAATATGTTTTGTTTGTTTGTTTGTTTTATTATTCTAGCATCAACTCCTGTGCTGGCAATAACATTGTTGTCAATGTAAAAATGAAGAGATTCTCCATTCTTCTTTTTTCAAGACAGCTTGAAAACACCCTGCTGCCTTTTTCCAATTAGCTTTCTGTCTCTGCTGAGCCTGAGCTCAGACTCTTTCACTGTTTATTTATGTGTTTTGAACAAATGTTCTCAGGATCTTTCTTTGGGAGCAGATTAAGGTAGCGCTTACTCTACTGCAAAAGCCACTGAAAATTTCAAGATACGTATTTCAGGTATTAGACAGATATTTATTAAGCATCAGTTATAAAGCAGGAATCACTTCAGATACGGATGTGACAGCAACTCTCCCTATGTGTTTTAGGAAGAGTACCGTATCAAACGTGAATGGAATCTTTATAGTATGGTGGGTGGTGACTATGCTATGGGGAACCAGGAACCACAGAGGGTATGAGCATACACTCAGGGCTGACTCCACTGGCCAGGGATGGCCTCTAGGAAAGAGGACATTTTAATAAACATCTCAAAGGGAGGAGGGAGCAAGCGTGTTTAGAGTGAGCAGAAGTGAGTGAAGGGCTCTTCAAGCAGCACTCTTCCTCAGATGCTCCATAAACAGCCAGAGTGTCCAGGTGGCTGGAATAGAATAAGCAAGGAGGAAAGCAGAAGTAGCTAGGTGGAAAGGGCCAGCAGACAGGGAGCACAGATGCTGCAGGACCAGTGAGGTGCTTCTACCTCTGATTCTGAGGCTCAGGGGGTCACTGGAGAGTTCTAAGAGCCAAGCTTGACTTCATGGAGCTGGTCTTGCTGTTTTGTTGAGGATAGACAGTGGGGCAGTGGTGGTGGTGCCATTTGAGGTTGACCTTCATTCTTCCCAGTAGTGATATTCCCTAGAACTGCTGCAAACAGTGAGTAATATTCACTCAACCTCTGCTGCAGGAGAAATGTAGCTCTAGGCTCCTTTGGAACTCTGGCTGTAGATTCTTAACAGCAGATCGACACATAAGCTTGTCTATGCAAGGTTTCTATTTAAGGATATCTTGTTTAATACCTATTTTGGAACTGTCAACATTGAAGTGCTAGGCAGTGTCGCTTTACTTATGCCTGAATGAGCTTATCTAACTCATACGTGTTTTTCCTAAGACACATCATAACCTTCCTGAAGATAGGACTAGGAAACAGCATTACTTGGTATTCTTTAAATAGCTAAACCCACCCCCTTAAGTAAAAAATAAAAATGTGAAAGAATGGCATTAAGTGGATTTCAGAAAGGATATTCAAGTGAGGTCCCTTGCTTGGCATCACCAGAAGGCAGCGGGCTGCTAGCTTGGGCCACTTGGGGCTCTACTAAAGGGGCCTGTGGGCCTCTTGTCTCTTCCCCTCTGCTGTGCCTTACTCCCTGGCCATTGCCATTCAGTGCATGGCCGAGGCTGCACAAGATCTGCTGCCACAGCTCCAAAGCCACAATGCCAAAACCATGAGCACAAACCTCAGACAACCCAAGCTGAAAATAAGCCTTTGCTGTTTATCATCAGCTTTAGTACAGGTGTTCGCCATGGTACCACGATACTGACTAACACAGTCTTCTTATTTGACCTCAGCTAGGAGCTCTCCCACCAGGCAAATTCTCACCATTCTTGGCCTAGCTGCAAATGACTACAACATAAATATCGATTGCTCAAATGCAGATCAAATGAGGACGGCTTACAGAATTTTGTTGGGGAGAACATCTCGTTGTGTTTCTATGTGTGAATGACATTTGTTCGGGATTCTTCACAAGTGACTTGGGAGATTAAAGTCGCACTTTCTGTCTTTGGATGAGAAGGTAGACACATTTTTGTACTTCCCTGACTGGGTAATAGAGGATCCCAGGGGCAGTGTTTGGAGCCGTCTCTGTGGAAGGAGGGTGACATATTCTAAGCCCACTCCGTGTACAGGCTGCATTTGGGATCGTTTTTGCATGACCTCTACCGGGTTCACATCACGGAAACTGGCGCACACAGCTCCTGCCGTCTGTTGCGCAGTGCACAATGAAGTTCTCTGATTTTCGCCTAAATGTCTTCGGTCTCTTGCCAACATCTGTGGAACTGAGGTGAGCTAAACTGGTGGCTTGCAAGTAGGATAAAAATCAGCTTTTGTGATTTCTGCATATATGTGAAATTTCATTCCTATAGTAGTTTTGTTCAATATTTGCGTGCCACTAGAGGGCAGATGCGTGACTGTAAACCTGTTTGGAAGAGTGCTTCTCACATCTCTTGATAGGAAATTCAACAAAAACTTCTAAAAAATAATTTTCCTTGAAAAGTCTACCATACGCCACACTGGCCCTGCCCCTGGGGCACGCTGAGCAGGCCAACGAGTCTGCGCATGGTGGCGCACACCTGTCATCCCAGCTCTGGGAAGGCTGAAAACAGGAGGATCATTAGGAGTCCAAGCTGGGGAGTGAGACCTGTGGGAAATACATTAAAAAAAAAAAAAAAAAAAAAAAAAAGAAAAGTCTATCACATTTGTGTATGTATGCAGGATGGCTTGGATAACTGCACTGCCAATTTCTGCTGGTCTACAGAGGGGGTCAGTTGATGCATTTTTTTCCTTGTCCTTTTTAATTTCTTAAAACTTTTTCCCTTTATGTTTACCAAGTTTGCATGTTTATGTCTGGGAGTATGAACAATTAATTTGAAGGCAGCATCATGGAATATAGCAAGCATTGTCAAGTTCCTATTGTTTTGTTTAGTGAAATTATTATTTCTAATTTTTTAAATTATTTGGTAAAGGGTCTCACTATGCATCTCATTGTTATACTCCTGTCTCAGCCTTCCCAGTGTTGGGGTTACAGGCTTGCATCACCATGCTGGGTTTCGGGGTGTGCGCCATGCAGGGCCAGCACCGACCGTGGTATCAGGGGTCGAATCTGGGTCCTTGAGCTTGCCAGGCAGGCGCTTAGACCATTGAGCTATCTCCCAACATTTTTTATTTAGTATGTTGTATTCTCTTTAGGTAATAAAAACATTAAAAAGTATTTACTTTATAATTATTTTTAACGTACAACTATCCCCTGAACAAAATAGTATCTTTCTTATTACTTTTCTCCTCTTGGTATAACAATGTAAAATGTCCTTTTTTTTTCCTTGACTCTGTTTTAACCACTGCCAAGTATTGCAAAACTTTTTAGCAGACTAGATGTATCTTCTGGCAGCTCAAAATAATGCTGTTTAAGTGTAGTTTTATGTAAAGAAAAAAGTGCAATTTGAGAAATAACCATAATTTTACATACGTTGGAGCTATTTAGGCTGAGAGAGCACTTTAACTGGCACTAAAACACTGAGTAAATGTAGCTAGAAATAAAAGATTCCCCTGATTTCCACAGGAGAATATTTTCTGTTAGCAGTGCTTCATACAGTTAATGTGCATAGATCGAATTCTAATTATCTCCGTCATCTTTTTTTTTTTTTTAAAGTATTTTTTTAGAAAGGCTTCCAGCCTCGGATCAGAAAACAAGAATCACTGATCATGCTGAGATTTTGACACTATTATCATAAAGGTGCGGGTAGACTTGAGCAATAATTAGGCATGTGGAAGCCATTTGTTTTAGAAAAAAGTTTAGCAGAGATTTTGCTGCACAAAGAGACCATTAGAACCTTGATTTAAAATTATATACTCCTAAATGGTCAAATCTGGAGAATCTCAACAGGGTTTTTAATTTTAGAACTAGCTGTCACATCTCCACTACTGAGCCCTTTAAAGACTGAAGTCTAATTTAAAATTTAAAAGACACCTAGAAGGGAATGGAAATTCCAACTGATGACTCAGCTGAGTTTGGCCTATACTCTGCCTTCTAAATCTCTATTATATCTCTCATTCCTGATGTCTTATTCCAGTCTGTCAATCATTTAGTGCAGAGAAGTTTATGGTAAAAAGCAAAATCGAAAAGGGCAACATAGTGCTGTATTCATTGTTCCTTCTGAAGATGAAGCATCTCTCGAATTAAAATTTTCTCTTTTAATTTCAGAACTTTGTATTTATGAAGTTGAGTTAACATCTTTATTTACTATGATTGGATGACAAGATCAGAAATGTACTCATTAGTGACTTCTGGATGAACATGTAATCTGTGTTTCATCTCTGATCCTGTCCAGGAAGAAGGTATGATGATAATTTTAGAAACAAGCAGAATATGCATAGGAAGGTTCTGGCAGGTGTGGGCCCTCCAGACTCTGCAATTTCCTTTCAAATTAATTTTGGGAACTTTCTGTAGGCTTTTTCTGTATTTCTGGACATTGAAATTTCATGTGGCCCTTTCCTTCTAGTTTTCAGTTGTTTGTGTGCATGACTGTGTGAGTGTGTGTGTGTGTGTGCATGTGTGTGTGTGCACATGTGCATGCATGTGCATGCGAGCTTAATTTTAAGGCCTCCAAACAATGGGAGCCTGACAAACGCACCTTGTGTCCCAGCTGTTGCTGCCCTTGCAGTTGGCCATGCTCCTTGGCTGCGCAGTTCCCCAGGCACAAGGGCTACTGCCCACACTGGCTTTGGCCTCCCGGTGTAGCCTCTGCTTTAGCATTTGCTCCAAGGCTCTGAGACACAAGACCCATGGTGCTCTTCTCCTTAACTAACTGCAGTTTCCTTAACAAGTCCTTTGAAGTTCTCACACAATCTCTGAGTAAAAATAGCTATTTTAGTTGTTTTCTTCAGTTTCCCTATTTTAAAAATCACAGGGATTGAGCACTTTAAACTAATGAAATTACCCTGACCTTTGATATTGAGGGCATTGCCATTCAGTGTTTTTCTCCCTCTCAAGAGAAAGTTTGAAAGGAATCCAATCCTGGTGGCCTATCTGTCCCTCCTGCAAACTGGTAATAAGGGAAAGTGGTTAAAAGCATGGAGGTGGGAATCATCTTTCTTGGATTGGAACGCCATAACCATTGCTCACAATGGTCCAGGACAAGCCACCCAAGCTGCTGGACTGCTTGTTACCTCCAGCTCTTTCATCTGTGAAATGGGTTGGTCATGAGTGTAACAAAGAGGGAAGCATGCCGAGTTCACTTGGGCATATGGTGCCCTGTATTGCTCTTTACTACTGAACTTACTAATGTGGTATCATTTCAATACTAGATAATACCACTTTATTGATTACTGAAATTTCTTTCTAATTTTATAGCAACTTCATTGACCATGCTTCTGATATATCTGTTTAGTTATCTTCTCTCTCTACTTCTGAAACTTTTGTGCCACCCAAGTGTACTGTCACAATATTTCAACTACATACCTGCTAGAGCTGTAGGAAATGGCCTAATTGGTTGAGCCAAAATGACAAGATTAGCTTACACCTTTTTAAAGATGGATTTTAAAAGTCACAGAAAAATGTTAGCATAAGATAAAAGTGGAAAACAAGAAGCCTTGTATTTCATTCCTGAAAACCGCTAGTATTGTTAATGGTGGAAGGGAAGAGAAAGAACCTTTCCTGTAGGATCCCAAAGGAAGGAGAAACGAATGGTCCGTTTCACCTGAACACTGGTTCTTTAAACGATCCAGGTCACTGGCTCGGTACAGATGAAGTTCCTCTCTGCTTCAGCTCAATTACTAATGAACGTCTTGATTGCTCTCACAAGTAAGTGGCATTGGTATTAGGTTCTATAAAGAAATTTGCACCTTGGGCAAGCCAAGTATAGATTTCTGTCCCCAGTGTAGCTTCCAGATCGTTCCCTGAGGAGCGACTGAAGTAGAACATTGTGAGCAAAAACTCAAGTACAGACAACAAACACGAACTGGTGCTTTGAGTTTGAGCTCTTTGAAGTAGGGCAGGGGGATGAGGGAAGGAGGATTAATTTTTTTCCCATAATTCTGTACTGGAACTTTAGACACTGAGTCTAAGTCAAAGACTATGAGTATTACTTTCTTTAATCCAAAGAAGGCACTGTAGTAAAAAGCACTTATGCCTCACCAAACCAAATACTGTCATAATAAAAAACTTCTAGTAGAGAAAAACTGGTTGGAACTCTATCTACAGCAGTGATTCAAATTTATCAGTCGATGTACAATTAAATGTCAGCATTGACTCTGTATATGTTAAAACATACAATATCGTAAGTATTATACATGATGTGTAATATTCTATCTGTGGTAAAGTATTGTCATAGTTATTAAAAGATAAATTACAATTACTTCCTGTTGGTGTATAAATAGGAAAAAAATAGAGCATAGCATTATTAATCTTCTATATGGATACAGACAAGAATATGAAAGAAATATCTGCTGAAGAGAGGTTCACTAAAGAAGAATTTCTCATCCTTACATAAGCACTATTGATGGATACTCCTCTAAATAGAGTTTCTCAGATTCTAGACATTCCAGACATGTACCATAGGCATAGAGTAAAACCACAGAAAACATATGGTGACCCTTCTCCCAGGAGCAATACAACATCTAGGAGAGAAGCCACAACTTCCAAAGTATCTGAGCCAAGAACTGATCATATGATATGAGCTACTGAAATAGTGGGTAGTGTCAGACAGTCTAGTAAATATTGACCTTCTGATGAGATGTCCTATGAGGAGGACAGCTAGAATCATTGCTCTTGTTCATCCAGGAATCCTTTCTGATAGGCAGTGAGGAACTTGTCATGCAATGGGACTCAGAACGGGGCAGGTGGCGCACCGGATGTGTGTGTGTGCAGGTGTGTGCACATAAGCCTGTGTGGTAGGGTGCATATCCAAATATGGAATTTCATTTTTAAATTAGCAGGTCTGTTCAGAATCCCAAGTGCTCCCATGGGTGATCTATCATAGCATTCTAAAATGCAGCCTGCACTGCAGGGCCTCGTACTTGTTGGGTAAAGACAGTTGTACTTTGGCCAGGTGGCAAAAGTTACCATATTTGCCTAATTTAGCCATCATCGTCCTAGTAGTTCTGAAATGTAGTGATTTTGCAAAAACAGTAATGAAATTAGTAATGCAAATAAATTTCTTATAATATTATGGTTTCTCCCTGCCCTCAATCCTCACACATTTTGGTACTTGCTATTTTTCATCCATAGATTGTGGATTTTGGTTTAGGTTGAAAATATTTATATTTTCAATGAAAAATGAATTTAACTTATTTTCACTCACCCTGAATCCATTTTTCTCTGTCTAATATATTAACACATCACTAGACTGACTTCAACAGAAAGACTTTATTTCTTGTAGATAGCAATTGACTCCTAAAATTGATTATAGTTTCAAAATAAGGTTGATATTTTAATGAGTTCTCATTTTTAAGTTTGCTGAGATGCACTGAAGATATACAGTAATACCTAGGTTCACAAACACTTCTATTTGCAAACAAGTGTCAGTAGAATTTTGCTTCCATTCACAAATTCAGTGTCAGGTGACAAACACAGCCATGACTGCCTTCCCACACAAACTCAGCTGCTTCCCAAAAGCCATACAGTCAACTGAACTCGTAAACCTAGATTTCACTATACATTTGAAATAGTTTAGACCTATTTTGCATGCCTTCTGAGTAATCATGATTTTGAACTTAAAAATCTCCAGACTTATTTTAATATTCTACAGCATACAGCTTTTAGTTGAAAACTTATCTATGAACATGGAAATCACAGTATTAAAGATTTTTCTCAAAGTTTCTAAGTATTTTCTTAATTCTATCACTGTGTATCTCATAATGACTTTTCTAACAATGACTTTTCTAACTATAAATCTGGAGTTAGGTTATTACTCAGAAGATGCATGAAGAATGGATATATACTAAGGGTAATCAATATTGTTTTTAAGTTATTGGTCAAGGCATTATTATTATTATTATTTTTTTGCAGGACTGGGGATTGAACTCAGGACCCTGTGTTTACCAGGCAATTTGCTTATTCTACTTAGCTATCTCCCCAGTCCTGTTAATAATTGTTAAGTACTTCATGATGATGAGGAGGCAAGATATTTAGCAATTTAAATTTAAAAAAAAATTACTTATTTATAATAATAAATAAAAATGGAATTTTTTATATTTATATTTGGTTTAGTGATCCTCCTGTCTCAGCCTTACTTATTTACAATAATAAATAAAAATGGAATTTTTTATATTTATATTTGGTTTAGTGATCCTCCTGTCTCAGCCTCCCCAGCACTGGGATTACAGGCGTGCAACACCATGCCCAGTTTCAGTGGCTAGCTCATGGGTCCTCTAGAGCATGTAGTACCAGGGATTGAATCTGGGTCCATGTACTTGCCAGGCAAGTGCTTAGACTGCTGAGCTATCTCCCTAGCCCTGATATTTAATAATTTAAAGCAATGTAATCCATGTAAAGTTTTCCAAGTGTAATTTTACCATTTTATCACAAAAATTAAACAGAATTAAAAGAACAATCTTTCATATTACAGCTTTAAATAGAATTGACCAATTTGCTCTCTGTGAAAGCATGAGATGATTCTCCTTAGGCACACTGGACATCATTGATCACTTTCATCTGTGACCCTATAATCTCCTTGATCAGAAAATTTGGGAGACCACTGAGTTACAAGATGTCACAGTACAGGTTGTCTTATGTCCTGAGTTCTCACTGACCTTGAAGGGCTAGGGTTAAAATGTTGGCTATACTTTTAGCCCCTCTATTTCTCTAATTTTTGGTCTGCAAACTTTAATTGTTAATCTGAATATAAAATGCCTTAGACAAAGCATGGAACTGTAAATAATATTGATTTTAAAGACCATATCTTTAAAAGGAATTAAATCTGAGTTCGGAAAATAGAGTAAACAATTTATGGCTTAGATCTTTTGGCTTATTTTGTACTCTATAATTTTTCTAAATTTGATATTCCTTTTCTTCATACTTGTTTTTTTTTTAAACTAGCATTTACAAACTACGGGTCCACTATATTAGGAGTAAGTAGAGAAGAGAAACATTCATAGTGAAGTAACTGCTCAAAAGGTAACAGAACAGAATTTACTTTTTTTTTTTTTTTTTTTTTTTTTTGCTTTTCTGACCTGTGACCTTAATGGCATCCTTCAGATTTCTGAAGAAGTTTACTTTTGGGATGATGTCTGACATGTTAATTATTATTCCCTATGTATTTTTATCTTACACTTTATGATACTCTTTGAACTTTGGAATCTGAAGGAAGGCCACTATTTTCCCAAGTGGTCTCCTGAGTCCAGAATTACCTTTGGTCCCTTCTGAGATGCGGTCCTGAGGTTCCCTTAAAGTTCAAAGATGGAAGCATGAACCTGTAAGTGACTACCGCACTCCTTCTGGTGACAGGCTCAGTCATGCCTCAGAAATTGTGAGGGAATGATGGACCTGGAGTGGTGGTTGGTTCTTCAGAGCTTTTATTAAGTTTATTTTTGTTCAAAGCATATGTTCCTGGTTGTTCAGTAGTAGATTTTATGCTTAGATAGGACTCTGGGACAGCATCCGTTAGAAGAGCCTATTGAAATTCCCCAGTGGGTAAGGAGGTGTGTAATGTTCACTTATTCTCTGACACTGGGGTAATGGAATTTTTTAATTATCTCCTTATCATGTTCAAAAACATTTTATTACTTTTTTTTCTCATAGGTTTCTGAATTCTATATGTCCATTTTGTAATCCTACATTTTGCCAGTCGTTTTAAGCATCCATTTGTATGCATTTATTCTATTTTCATTCCCTTGTATCTATTGTTTTATCAGGTGGTTTCAATACTCTGGTACTACATATGCTTTTTTCCCCTTACTCAGGCACTGTAGTCTGTAATAATAGCAATCAAGGCAGTTCATTCTGACAAATGTGTGTCAGAAAGAGCCTGCTGTGACTTTGAAATATTGAAAGTGACTGATAACATAATGTGTGAAGCAGAATAAATGCATACAAATGGAAGTTTTAGCTGAGCAGTCAAAGTATGAACTAAATACAGCGTCAGGACTTGGCCCTGAAAGCTGTCGGTGCCGGCGGTTACAATGGCAAATTACTAAATGCACTTTGCAAAATGTTTTATGACTAAAGCACAGGCCAGAGCTTTATCACTTCTCTCTGCACTTGGGCTTCCACGGGAAACCAATGAAGTGATGCCCCCTTGAAAATGTTCTGGCATGGAAAGACACACATTGTTTAAGAGGAAGATAAGAGTGGTAAGGGCAATTGAGAGCTATGATAAGAAAGAAGGCCTAGCCAGAGGAGGCAGAGCATGGATACAGGACAGCTGGACTGCAGGGTTGCAGGGAGTGTATTTGTAGTCCTCCTCACTGGCAGTTTTGCTTTCTGCAGTTTCAATTATCTGTGGTAAGCTGTTGTCCAGAAATATTAAATGGCAATTTCAAGAAATGAATTCATAAGACTTACACTGCACCTTGTTCCAAGTGCAGTCATGAATCTTGCAGTATCTAGCTCTAGCCTGCTTGAGATGAGAGTCGGCTTTGTGTCAAGTTGTCCATACTGGGTATCTAAGGGCACTCTGTGCTTTGCCACTCCAGGCCACTAGGACCACTTGTTGCAGGGCATCAAACCACTAAAGTTCAAGGAACCCTTATTGTTCTTAATAATGACTTTAAAGCTCAAGAAAAGCAATGTAAAAGGAGGCATGGGGCTTAAAAACTCCAAAAACACAGATGGAAAGATTAACTCTGTTATTATGTGAACTCTGCAGGGTATATAAAGAAAACAAAACCATACAGACTCAGTCCTATTGGTAGTTTCAGACTCCCCAGGGGTCTTGGAAAAGTGGGAAACACTGCAATAAGAAGCACCCAAGAAATAAAAGAAAAACTTGCCTGGCAAATTGCTAAATCCTGTCCTTATTTTTGAAAAGCTTACTGACATTTAAAGTGGAATATTTGAAGAAAGGGATAATAAAAATAAATCCTTCTAATATTTGAACATTGCAGAGAAGGCAAATAAAGTTTTCACATGTGAGACTCACTGACTTTATATATTTCTTGCTAACCCCTGCTTGTCCTAATAAAATCAGATGTACTATGGATAGACTTCAGCAGGAAGCACACCTTCACCCACGAAAGGAACCATATAATGCACTGAAAGTAGAGGGCTTACAGAAAGATTGGTTAAGGAGGAAAACTAGTTAGAAGGAAAAAATACATTTCTTTCCTTCCAGTCTCCCATTTTCCTTCCTGCTTCCACTATTTCTTCCTTGACATTTTCTCTTGGCTAAAATTAGAAGGCAGGTTTTCTTCTTCAGGGATGTCGAAGTGGGAGATGCAAGTTGATAGGGTTTGAAAATAGTCTACTGGAAATTTTCACACACAGAAAATAGAAGAGTTCTGGGCAGGGTTATAAATACAGGTATTATAGAATATGCTTCAATCCATGTTCTTTTTAGAAGGGTGTATGAATTTGGTGATTTTAGGTCTCAGAGTTCAAGAGTACAAGCCTGAGAAACACCGGAGTTGGCAGGTGCCTCGGGAGATGTTGCCAAATATATTATTTGCTTTCTCTGCCATTTTAAATGTGGCTACTTGAGAAGACTAAGTGCTATAGTGAAGTGTGACTGTGGGGAAATTCAGCAGTTGTCCTAACCATTGTCTTCATCTTTTGTCCTGCAGTTTAAAAAAATGTTTTTATTGTACCAAATGAGCCTTTATCTTGTTCATTTGTTTTTTTCTCTCACTTCCACTGTATTTCAGGTTAGTATCATCATTCTTCACCCTAGATTATTGCAACAGATTTCTGATGGTTCTCCCAGAAGAAACCAGCCTAGAGTCTTACTCTCAGATAATCAATAATCAACACTGTGACCACTTTTATGCAATATGCCTTTTGTCTCTCAGATCACTGAGAAATCTCTGATGGCTTCTGAATGGTGGCCAGTATCTCTGGCCCTGGTCACTGAGGTCTCCTGTATCTTTCTGTGTTGCTCCAGAATCCTGTGCTGCTCTCTGCTGACCCATACCTGGTTCTACGTGATGCCTCTTATTCTCATTCCTTTCCCTTGGAATTTACTTCATCAACCTCATTAGTTTTTTAAAGCTCCTGCCACCAGAGCTTCAGACTGGGTGACCTGTGCAGGAAATGTTTATTTTCTCACAATACTGGAGTCTGAACTCAGATGTCCAGGTACTAGCAGGGGAAGTACCTTCCTTGGCTTGTTGGTGGCCCTCTTGACCTTAAAGGGCCTAGGAAAGATGACCCTCCTCTGTAACTGTCTGTGCCCATAGATTTCCTTCTTATGAGAACACCGATTGTGGGGTGGACCCACCAGGCCACCGAGACACGAGGCTGGGTGACCAAGTGCATGGCTGCATTTGCACCCTTGGTGGGTGGAGCAATCAGCGAGACCAGCAGCATGGAAGTCTCTGAAGCAGCAGCAAGCAGCCAGCAGATGAGCTCCGCCAACAGAGGACCAGGCCTAGCCTCTACCCCAGAGGACGAGATCAGCTCCGCATGCAGCACAGTTCCCAGGGCAAGCTGGGCTGGAGTACACAGCACATTTATGGGATCCGACGTGGACACTGTCACGGAACTATCATCACCAAACGTACTTTACTACACTTTTTCTCCTTTGTTTGTCTGATTGGCTCTCTTTCCTTTCTGTTTGGGTGTTTTCTTGTTTTTTTTATTTTTTTTTATTTTGTGATTATTTTTGTTTTTGTGATCTTTCCCCCCTTTTTCTGATCTCTGTTCCCTTCTTCTCTTTCTTCCTTATTTTTTCACTGTTAAGATTTCTTACCTTTCTTTTTTATTTTCTTCTACTGATTCTTTTTCTTAAACTACCTCTGATTATAAACCTTCAAATGAGGAAACATTGTCTCACCCTTTTCAGTTTACTCCTTCACATTCTATTATATTTTATCCTTCCAATGCCCTCAAATTTCCTAAAACTTGGGTGATTATCCTTTGACCTTTGACATTAATCCTACTATATTTAACTGATCCATTACTTTATCCTGTCCACTACCTATCTTAACCTCCCTTCCCTACACTGTAGGGTAAAATCATTCCACTCAGGGGAAAGTGGCTGTGTACAATTATACAGTGTATGTTTGATTTTGTTACATATCTTTAAAGTTTGCTCCTGTGGTCAGAGGAAGCAGGTAATGGTTACCATACTGTGTCAGTGTTAAGCTGTACTTGAAATTAGTGCCATTAATAACTGTTCTACTTTATCCAGGATGTCATACAAGTTATAATCAACATTTCTCCCTTGTGTAGATAATCACACCATGATGGTATTGAATCATAATCATCACCTCAGTCCAATACCAAAGGACTGGATACTGAGCCAAATACTAACTTTGCATACTTTACAAATTTAGGAAGGTAGGTTCTTGGGATAACCATAAAGAGTTACCTATGTCTAGAGGACATCCTTGAAGAACAGACATCTCCTAGGGAGGCTTCAATTCTACCATAAGAAATAAGCAAGCATCAACATAGAAAACAAATAAAATAGAAAATGAAAACATGCAGAAGCAAAATGCAACCCTAGTCTCTCAGCCCACCTAGGACAAGTCTGAAGCACAATGAGATAGACAAAAATGGAAGTTGGATACTAGAACTTTCTGAAATGATAGCCACAAAAGTGAAAAAAAAATGGAAAAGGCTATAGAAAAAATCATCTCTTAGGTACAAAAATAAATGATGCTTAAAATAAAAAATGTTAAAGTAGATACAGATAAAAGAATAAATAAGCTTAGAAAACTGATTCAAACAGAAACCTAAGGATAAACACCTCCATTAAAAGTTCATACAACAGATTATATGAAGGAGAGTATAGAATTTCAGATCTTGAAGGCAGAATTACAGTTAGTATTCATGAAAATAAAGATATTTTAAGTCTAGCAAGAAACTGAAAAATAAATCCAACAGCTACAAAAGGGGCTGAATAACATAAAATTAATTGGGGTTAGAGAGTAAACTCAAGATGGCACAAATGCCATAAAAACTCTTCAGAAATAATGGCTGAAAATTTCTTAAACATGTATAACGAATTTTCTGTACAAATAAATGAAGTATAGAAGGCCCATTAGCCAAGACTAAAATAAAACTACATCAAGACATATAGTAATCAAGATTCTAGAAATTCAGCACAAGAAAAGAATATTAAAACTTTTAGGGCAAAGAAATATATCACCTACAAAGAAATATCTATCAGAAACATAGCAGACATTTTAACACAAACACTCAAGTTAAGAAGATCTTGGAGTAAAGTATTTCAAATCCTGAAAGAAGACAACTTTCAACCAAGATTGATGTACTCTTAAAAAAATTATGTTTCAAAATTTGTAGAGAACTAACATACTTCCATGGCAAAGAACAACTGAAGAAATACAAGTCCAGCAAAACAATCCTATGAAGATTAGTGAAAGATATTCTAGACAGAGATAATAAATGACCACAATTCCAAGAATAATATAAATGAGCCACCAGTCAGAGCCAGCAATTAAACAGAGGGGAAAAGCAGGGAACCAACACTAGGAAAATATCACGATGAAGAAAAGTCAATACAGAATGTAAATGACCTCAACTCTCCAATCAAGAAAAAGAGATGGGCAGAGTGGATCAAGACACAAAACTCAACAATATGCTATGCACAAGAAACACATTTTACTTAAAAGGAAATTCATAGACTGAAAGTCAAAGGATGGAAAACAATACTCCCATGTGACAAGAACTCAGAAAAAACAAAAGGTAGCTATTCTACTTGCAGTCAATGAAAATGTCAAACCAAGAATGATCACAGGAGATGAAAAAGGTTATTACATACTTGTAATGGGAGAACTTCAATACAAAGAGATAAAAAGCATAAATATATGTGTACCAATACAGGAACACCCAACCATGTAAGACAAATTTCAATAGATATGATAAATCAAATAAGTGTAAGCACTAACATGATTGTAATGGGGAGCCTTAATACTTGCCTGTCACAAAGAGATAGATCAACTAGACAAAAATTAAGCAAAGAAATATTAGCACTAACCTAAACCTATGTGAATATGGACTTAGTAGATATATAAGAATGCTCCACCAAATAATACCAGAATACACATTCTTCTGAGCTTCATATGGGTTGTTCTCTACAATAGATGGTATACAAGCCAACAAAACTTGCTTAAGTAAATGCAAAGGAATTAAAATTATCCTGTGCATATTTTGTGACCATAATATGATGAAATTGGAAATTAATGGCAAAAGAAATGGGAAAAATTCCATAAACACATGGAAATGAGATAATATCCTTGTAAACAACTAATGGATCACAGATGAAATTAAAAAAATCTACAATTAAATGAGGATGCAAATTCAACATACCAGAAACTACAGGATGTGATGAAAGCAAGGAAATTAACAACATGATTTCTCACATCAGGAAAATAATGAGCACAAATAAATAACCTAATGCTGCATCTCAAGCTTCTAGCAAAAGAAGATGAAGACAAACTCAAAGCCCATAGGGGGGAGAAAATTATGAAGATCAGAGCAGAAATTAAAGAAATTGAAACTAAGAAAACAATACAAAAATTAATGAATCAATGAATTGGTTCTTTGAAAGAATAAATAAAATTGATAAACCCTTAGCAACCCTTATAAAAAAGGAAAGGCAATACTCAAATTCATGTACTGAGGAATGAAAGGGTAAAATGACTACAGATCCTGTGGAAATTCACAGATCATCAACATTTACTTTAAAAATGTTCTCATAGGATGGAAAACACAAGAAATGGACAGATTCTGAGATACATATCAATTAACAAAGCTGAATCAATAAGATTAAAATTTTGAATAACCCAATATTAGTTAATGAGATTGAAAATGTAAGAATTTACTAAGAAAGAAAAGCCTAAATCCTGATGAACTAACTGCTGAATTCTATAAGAAATTTAGAGAAGATTTAATGCCAATACTCCTCAAACTATTTATTGAAACTGAAAGAGAAGCAACGTTTCCTAACTCATTCCTAGAGTCAAGTATTACCCTAATACCAAAACCAGAGAAAGAGATAACCAGAAAAGAGGCCAAAAGGCCAATCTTGCTAATAAATATAGATGCAAAAATCCTCAACAAGATATTAGCAAACAGAGTGCAGCAAACCATTAGGAAGATTATGCCATAGTAAGTGGGATTCATCCCAGGAATGCAGCGATGGTTCAACATTTGCAAATCAATGGAATATACTGCATCAACATAGCCAAAGACAGAAATCACACAATCATCTCAATTGATGCAAAAACAAACTCTTGGAAATGTTTGACACTTTTTCATGATAAAAATCCTACAGAAAATCAAAATAGTTGATCTTTATCTCAATCTGATGAAAGCCATCTATGAAAAATCATTAGCAAACATCATACTAAATAGAAAAAACTGAAAGCTTTCAGTACAAAATCAGGAATAAGACAAGGATACCAAGTTTGGACATTTCTATCCAATATAGTTCTGGAAACATTGCCTCAGAAGTTAGATACAAAAGATAATTAAAAAGAATAGAGTAGGAAAGGAAGAAGTTAAATTGCCATTATTTGCAGAAAACATGGTACTGCACATAGAAGACCCCAAAAAACTACACCAAAATACTTCTAGATTTAGTGATCAAACTCACTAATGTACCTGGATTCACATACTCAAAAATCTATAGCACTCCTACACATAAGCAATAAACTCACTGAGAGAAATTAGGGTTGCCGTACCCTTCACAATAGCATTCAAAAATGAAATGCTTAGGAATCATTCTAATGAAATAAAAGATCTAAGTATTGAAAATTATACTATTCTGAAAGGGAGATTGAATAAGATATGAGAAAATGGAAAGATATACATTGCTCATGTGTAGGAAGAACCAACATAGTGAAAATGGCCACACTCTCAAACTGTAGGTTCAATGAATCTCAATCAAAATAACATTAGCATACCACATAGTTCTAGGGAAAACATCTCTAAAATTGATTATGAGTCAGAAAAGACCTAGAATAGCAAAGGAAACCCTGGGCAACAAAGACAAGGCAGGAGGCATTACAATTCCTGACTTGAAAATTATACTACAAAGCTACTATGATAAAATCAGCATGGTACTGGCAAAAAACAGATGTGAGGATTATGGAGCAGATTAGAAGATGCAGACACAACTACGAACATTCTCAGACACTGTATCTTTGACAAAGGGCCCAAACACATTGACTAGAAGAAAGATAGCTTCTTGAACAAATGGTGCTGGAAAAGCTGGCTTAGCACATGTCAAAAATTAAAAGTAGATCCAAGTCTATCAAGAATGCACTAAACTAAAGTCAAAATGGATCAAAGATGTAAATATTAAAATAGAAACACTAAACTTCCTTGAAGGGAAAGTAGGTAGAAAATTTGAAGATGTAAGGGTAGGCAGACAGTTCATGAAGAAAAACAAAACCATAGGAAATATTTGAAAGAAGCAATAACTTCAATCCCATATTATTAAACAGATTTTGCACATGAAAAGAAACCATCAGTGGAGTGAAAAGATAACCCGTAGAGTGGGAAAAAATTTAGCCAATGGTCCCTCAGACAATGAACTTGTATCTGCAACCCATTGTAACAACAGAGACCCACATTTAAAGACCCAATTAAAAATGTATATCTGAGAGAAATACACACTTCTCACATGAAGAAATACAAATAGAATTAAATATATGAAGAAATGTTCAACATCATATGTAAATTGAAACCATACGGAGGGTCCATCTCAGTTCAAAAAACTTTTCTGGCTGTCACCAGAAAATCAACCAATTACAAATGCCGGCTGGCATGTAGAGGAAAAAAAAAAACCCTTTCCCACTGTTGGTGGGATTATAAACTAAGGCAACCCCTGTGGAAATCAGTATGGAGATTCCTCAGAAAACTAGGATGGAAGGTTCTATTTGACCCTGCTAGATATTTTCCCAGAAAAATTAAAAATATATCACACATACTTATGTATATTATATATCTATATATGTAACATTATACATGTCTATATATCTATATCTGTATATTTACATCTCTCTCTCTCTCTCTCTCTCTCTCTATATATATATATATATATATATATATATATATATCTCAACACAAATTTGTAATCGCTAAATAATCTCAACACAAATTTGTAATCGCTAAATAATCTTTGAAACAACCCAAATTTCCATCAACTGAAGAATGGATAAAATAGATGTGGTATTTGTTTGCAATGGAGTACTACTCAGCCATAAAAAGGATAAACTTGAGACTTTGCTAGAGAAATGGATGCAACTTGAGACCATATTCACTAGTGAATTAAATCAGACTCACATGTATAAATATTGTATTGGCTCCCTAGTGTACAAAATTGCAAGTATAAATAAAATCCAAAGGGATAGGAAAAAGTAAAAGAGAAGGAAGGGAAAAGGGAAAAATATATAAATATGCAAGACAGTTATGATAGCTATACTACTAATATCTATTAGTCTATTGAACAGAAAGTTTGTACATTGTTTGATCCATTTTTCATGCCTAAAGTTTGCAATCTGAGGAACTACTCTGAAGATTGTAGTGTTATGAGACAGGAGCCTGATGTCCCCAGGGAGCAAAGAGCAAAGAGCCCAAGAAGATGTGATGTCTCTTATGAATTCTGGCAAGCTGGGACGCAGGACCACAGACAGCCGCATTTCCTGGAGGTGCCTGTCTCTTCTTTGACCCTTCTCCAGGGATGTTACCCACTAGTGCTATGTGAATTTAGTTTGGTGAATGCCAGAAGGCGATATAGACAGCAGTTGTTTTCCCAAAATTAGTTATGTGCATTCCTTAGCCCATTTTTTAGCCCTCAATAAATGCAAGAAGTTTCAGTGGCTGGCGCTTGCTTAGAACTAGAACGGGACTACCTTGTGAGTCCTCGGGCTATATTAATCCATCCAGTCTTCCTGTGTGGGAACATACAACAGAAGATAACAACATGCAACGTATTAGCCATTGATACATACTTAGTATTTTGGTTTGAAATTTAGTATCATCACTTTTCTTGCTTTTCTCTTTAAAAGAAGAACAATTCAAAGAGAACACCAATTGTGTTGGGGAGGACACATCGTACTGACCTTATTTAACCTCCATTACAAAGACCCTGCAAAGAGCCTGTCTCAAAATATAGCCCCATTCAGGGATTAAGATTCACACAGCGCACTCCTCAGTGTCAGTTGATTCCAATTGTTCTCCAAGTGGCCCACTGGGAATCAGGTCTGCCCGGAAGGCTTCTGTGTCTTTACCCCCCCAACCCCCCCAAGTCCTGCACTGCTTCCCTGTGGCCCCAACACACATATCACACTGAATAGAAAGTAGCTCTTCTACTTGCTCAGCTTTTTTAGTGTAAACAGCTTAGAGATGACTTCTTTAAATCCACGGCCTAGCACGGTATCTGGCACTTGATACTTAACAAATGCCGGTTGAGTGGGGTGATATAAAACTGGCTTCTCTTCCCTTTTTTTTTCAGCTTAAAGAACTTTTCAAGCCAAATGGCACTAACTTGGAGCATACAAGGCTAATCCTGGGCAGAACCCATTGTTTTCTGCACACATTTTTCTTTTAGGGTAACTTTTCCATTGTTATTATTGTAAAAGTGGTTTTTCATCTAAACCCTGTAGTGGGATTGCATCAGAATAGTCACACCAATAGGAGCAATGTGTTCAGTGCTTTGCTCGACAGCTGTGTCATGAAGTTCCAAAATGGATAAATACAGAAAGGAGAAATGCTTAAGATCACCAAGATGCCCGTGCAGGAGTTTCACTGTAGTGTGCTGTTCACCTGTCCATGAAAAACAGCGCCCTTTAGGAGCTCCTCCTTCTGGGGCAGTCTGGCAGCTGTGCATTTTAAACCCCGTGTTACCAAAAGAAAACCTCCTGTGAGCTGTCTGTAACATGGTGTGTACACAAGGTCGTCCTTGGTGGAGAAGGAAAGGAGCATTGTAACCTACGGGAAACCATCAATGGGCTGTGCCCGACTAGGGCCAAGAAGGATTTTCAACATTGGGGAAGGACGTGAGAGGCTGTGAAGGTGGTCTGCCTTGGCTTGTTATTTAAATATTCCCCAAAGGAATTTCTCTGCCATCCTTTATGAGCTGATGCAGAAAATGTACCCTAGAGGCAGCCGGTTTTCAGAGAAATGATTGTACAGATGGGGGTTGCCAGGCTATTTGAGACTGCAAATGACCACCTTCACATCTGAATAAAATGGAGCCCGACCATTTGGTATTCAGAAAGTGCACTCTACAAGCTTTTGTTTCATAATGGAAATCTTTTCTAGTATATATGAAAGGTTTCAAGGGATGACTATGTTTAAAGCTTTCAGTTTGTTACCCTTTTTATTTTAATCAGTGATAACACAGAAAAGCTTTGCTTGAAGATGTTTTTAAAAGCTTCTCTTTGAACAGGCCACTTTTCTCATTTATTTTTTACAAATTTTTATATGCAGGAAGGTCACAAGAAGCTCTTAGATTTGAAGCAGGACATAGATTTCTGCATAAACCCTCCCAAGGGTCTTCTTTCCTTAACAGAAGGAATCAGAAAGGCAGAGTCAGCAGAGTGGATGTGGAAATTCCTGTGTGTCACCAGCCATCCCAAGCCCTGAGTCTCTTAAAAGAGAAAGCCTGACAGTGCTGTTCTCTGGCAGTTCGCTCACAGGTTTGTTCTCTCTACTTTCCCAGGAACTCTGCATAAGGCCTATGCAGTTCTAAATCCTTTAGATGTAAGGGGGGGGAAAAGGATGGGGGAATTTACAGAGATTGCTCCACTTCCATTGGAGGTAATTGTAAAAATTACACTGGGATCCTAATGACAGGATTTTAATTCTTTAAATATAAATGACATGGCAAAAACAAAAGACAGATTTTTTTCAACACTATGTAGCACAGACTGGCCTGGAACTTGGCCTCCTCTTAGCTACAGGAGTCCTAGGATTGGTCCAGGGAGGTAGGTCAGTGCTATAAGTGCTTGCCTGACAAGTGCAAGGTCCTGAGTTTGATTTTCCAGTACCAAAAATACTAATTTTTTTTTTAATCCTAGGATTATTGGACCTACACTCCTGCACCTGGCGAGAAAGCAGTGCTTTATTTTTGTTTTTTTCCAGACAGTGTCTCACTACAAAATTCAGCTGGCCTTGAACTCACTACAGTATGTGGTAGCCTAGGGAGGCTACATTCATGATGATCCTCCTGCCTCAGCCTCCTGAGAGCTGGGATTGCAGGTGTACCCCCTCAAGTCTGGCTAGACGTTTATTCTTTAAATAGAGTTCATTGAGTTTATATCTGACTATACTGTCCTTACTTTTCTTATTTTACAGAAGATTGGTGGACATATCCTCAGAGTTGGTATCTGTGTGTTGAAAGATGAGAAAAGTAAAAAATAAAAGTGACTGGATTTCACCTCAGGAAGAGACCATTTACAGGAGGCAGAGTTGGAGGAGGAGTCAGCCAGAGCAAGTGTGAGGGAGGAGAGCTGAGTCCTGAGGCAAAAGGCAGCGGCAGGAGTTGCTCCGTGCCTTGAGCCAGTGACCTGGGAGAGAAAGGAGTGGCTGGAAGAGGCCCGTCACAGCTCTGGTTTCTCTATTTCTTTCCATGATGCCAAATCAGAAGTTATGAAATGATTTAAGTTTTGAATGTCTCAAACTTTGGGACTGGACTAAGAGTGAAGGTCTAGGGAGGTAAAGAGGCATATAACCCTGTGAGAAAGAAATCTGGAATGTTTTTGTAAACTGAACTCTGCCAGAGAAAAACTGCGAGACTCTGGCCCATTCATTTCTCCCCTTGGGACTTTGCTTCCTCACAGTGACCTGGATAAAGATGGCTTTGAAACAGATGATAAATTATCACTCCCTTATTTCCTAGAGTCCATGGTTCTGTGGTTTTAAGCTAACAAGGGACCTATTGACTTGATGGTGTGAGGCAGACAGGAAACACTAGGTCTATAGCCCTGGGGATACAGTACAAGAGCTGTTTCTCTTTCTTAGCAAGAAAACTTGTTTCCTTAGTAAGTTTTTTTTTTTTCTATCCTCTATAAAGACCAGATAACATTTCTTTACTATAAGAGACAAGGAAGTATGCTAATAGAATATAAACATGGAAACTAATTCTTATAAGGGCAATAGTTAGGGAGGAGGGAGGCTTGGGCAGCTTGTTGTCTCCATATGAAAAACATTATTCAAGGTACTAGACCAGGTTACAGAGGTAACAGCGGATGCCCAGATATGCTAGAGAGTACAAACAACAACTATCCAAGAATTTGAAAAATAATGAAACATTGTCAGAATGTCTTTCATGAAAAGTGATTCTGGTTGTTTGAAGAAGGCCGGGTGGTAGATGAGGGTAATTTAAGATGTGCAAAAAAGAAACCGCTTCTTTAACGTGTCATGTACTTTTAGGTTTATTGATTCACATGAAAGTATTTTTCTTCATATTCCTTAAGAAGTTATTACTCAGTCTATAAAACAGGTGCAGTAATTCTGTTGGTAACCTTGTTCAAGCATTAGATGAGACAATTTAGAGTTGGAGTGACTATGGAGATCAAAAAGGTGGAAAGGGGCGGAAAAGGATAAAGAAGTGGGAAAAAGATGCAACAGAGGGAACAATGACAGCAACACCAAGGAAGACAATGACTGTGCACTGGAGCAGTGGCTGTCACCGTGTGGGGTGGAGGCCAGCAGCAGCCTCTCCTTGATTTGAGTAGAAATGAAAATCATGCTAGAATCAGTAGTGTTATTGCCACAGGAGGAACTGTTTCAGACAGCCTGGAGGTAAGGTGCATGCTTCGCTTGAAGGCTGTAGGCTGCTGTGCTCCAGTGAGGTGACAAGCACAAGCAAGCAGTTGAACAGCTATTCTCTTACCATTTAAAAACAGTTGTTCAGCCTTGGTTCTGGGTAGAGACTGTTTTAGGTCCTGGAGGTCCACAGCTGTCCTAATCTTTGTCTTCACTTCCTGGTCACCTTCTCCGATACTTCCTTTCTTGAGTCTCTCCCTCTTTCCCGCTAATATCATCTTTCTCAACACCATTTTTCTCTTGATTCATTCCTTTGCTACTTTCCACTGCTAAGCCCAAATCTGTATCTCTCTCCACCCCCTATCACATACTTGCGTCTGTTGCCTGAGGCTTCTTAATGCCACTACAGACTCAAGATGTGCAAAATCAGTACCACACTCTTCCTTCTTAGCCTGTCCCCTTTATCTACGTCTATTCACAGCGTCCCAGCTGTGAGTAGTATATGGAACCATCCTTACTTTAGATCTTCTTACTTAACTGGAGCAAACTGTTAAGGGTGGGGCCTCAGGAGTCAGATTTCTCTGGGTTCAAACCTTAGCTCAACTAATTATTAACTGCAATTTAACCATCAACAGAGAAGTTACTTTGTCAGTTTCCTTGACTATAAAATGGGATGATAATAACTTCTATTGCAGGGTGTCACGAGAAAAGAGTGTCAGCCAATGTAGAATCCTTAGAAGAGTGCCTCTGGAATATGAGGTGTAATGAATGATAGCTATTTTATTATGGTATTGATTCTTTTTCCATTGTTCGTAGTAGTCTCTAGTACTTGTCAAGTCTTTCTTTGTGTTTGTGGTAGGGACACTGTAGTTGCCTCTTCCACCTCACTGGGGCCAGGGTCCCCTACTGTAGTGTGATGCATTGAAGACTCACCTTGTCCAGGGGTAAAGTGTGTGGCCTACAGTGAGCTGATTGACCTGGAGGAGGAGAGTGCATTCCTGCTCAAGGGGAGTGATTTACTGTCCCCTCCCCACGAGGACAGTGAAGCCTGCACTGCTATCGGTAGCATCCTTCTAGTGTGAAGTGGGCTGGCCTGGGAGCCTCCTGCTTCACTCAGCCATGGTGGACAACAGGGAAGTGGACAGGCTCATGGCTGCTGGCACACTGAACCAACCAAACAGGAAGCCATTCTACAGCAGGGTATTTACTTCATTTTGCTAGGAATATTTGATTAGACTTTCAAGCCCAAATTCCTTCACCTCACAAAGATTATGAAAATTCATTTCCAGTTTATGAAACCTAAGGTGGAAGTCTTTGTTCCCCCTGGTCCTTAATCTACTTCAAGTGCATGCGTGACCAATTTGGCTAATGGAACCAACTACTGACTTGTTCATAAAATGGACACAGACATGCATACAAACACATCCAGCACACACATATGTGCATACATGTACACATAGCCTTGTCCTCATTCGCGCCTTGCCCTTAGTCATCCAAACCACTTGCCAGTCCTAACATTTTCTTTTCCATGTGAGAAGGGAGCCACTACTTCTTAACACCTCTATGAAGTTCTGGGGACCCACTATTGTCCTGTCTCTTGGGTCACTGCATTCATTCTCTCTGCCTTCGGTGCCCAGCCTTCTTCCTATCACATTTATTTCTCTGCTATAATTTCCAGAGTAATAAATATTCCTCCTCCTATTCCTTCAAAGATTTCTACTGATTTACCTCGGCCATTAGAAAAAAATCACAAGCTCTTTCTGTGTCTCCAGGGTTCCGAAGCATATGCAAGCCCAGCTCAGGCCTTTGTTTCCCTTCCCTTTGCCTCCGTGTCTGCTTACAGCTGGTGAGTTCCTCTAGAGCCCTTGTCATTCCTTAACACCCAGAGCTTGTTTCCAGCCAGGGCTTTGCACTCATGGCTTTTAGACATTGAAGACTCTTACCTCAAAAGTTACATTCAAGATTACAATCAAACAGTGCCCTTGAAGAAGTCTTCCCTCCCCAAGCACACATCAGTCTATCTTGATTCTCTGTCCTAGCTATATTTTCTTCACAATACATTTCCAATATGAAGTAATGTGAGTTATTTATATTCTCATTTATTATGTCTCCTCTGATTTTTAGTATAAATCATAGGAAAACAATAAAGTTGCTAATCTTGTTCATTATTTCATCTCCTGATTTGTAAAGTAGTATCAAGCATCAAATATTTTTGTCCAATAAATATTTGTTGATTGACTGGATAAACATGAATTCTAATTTCTAGTAAGTGACCCCGTAGCATTCACACCTAGGATAAAATTATTTTTTTTCACCTCTTATTCATTGCTAGACAAAAATTTATTGGACGTCTATTAGGTATATTTCTATTTATCATGGAAGATGAAAGCGAAGGTATATATCGTCTAGTTCCTTGAAAAGTAAGAATTTAGAATACATTGGGAATGCCAAGTATGAACAAAAGACATGATTCATTATGAGAAAGGTGGCACAGGGAAAGAAAGGTGGCACGAGAATATAAGGGAAGATTTGTTCAGAGCTGAATTTGTGAAGGAAAACTTAGTTGAAGCATGTGTGATCTAAGCATGGCTTAGATCTAGAATGTTTCCCCAAATCCTCACATGCTCAGAGGTGGAGCTTTCAGAAAGTGATTGGGCCATGGAAATGTGACACTCATCAGTGGATTAATTCACCAAGGAGTTCAGAGATGGAAGTGCACTCGGCAGTTGGGGTGGGGAGGGAAGAAGCTGGTCACTCAATGTTCCCGGAAGGGATTATCCTGCTCTGGTTCCCCTCTTTGCTTCCTGCTTCCTGACCACCATGACATGAAGCTTTCCACTGCCTGAATCTTCCCTCATGCCCTTCCGGCCTGAAGGTCCCCTGCTGATGGCCCGGATCTTCTGAAAACCATGGGCCAAAATAAACCTCCCCTCCTTTGGGTTGTGGATGTCGAGTATTTTGCTTTAGTCGAGAGAAAGCGACCAAGACAGTGGGTCATGAACAAGGACCCACAGAATGCATAACATGGAGGTATGGACAGAAAGGGTTGATCATGTTCTCGGAAGACAGGAGGCACGAGCAGCTAAGAGATCTGATTAGACTGGAGGCAACTGAAGTGGAAGGCGATGAAAGCAAAAGAAGGATATTACAAAGTAAGTTCTTGCCATGCTCTTACCCTTTATCTTTGCATCTTTCCATTATGCTGGAATCTTTATCTTGATGAAGAGTTGGCTCAGGTCTGGGTCTACTGCTTTCCAGCCTGCTCTCCGATTCCCACCCTGCATCATCATTTCTTTGTTATAATCTTCTAGGGAGGATAGCAGTCCTCCAATCTCAACACCAACACACCAAAATCAGGGCTCTAGCTCTCAAACCAGTCTCTCTTTCATTTTCTTTTCTGTTAATGATTCATCTATCTCTTAACCAACAAGACTAAGAATTTCAAAATAATTTCAGTTTTCTTTTCTCTCGGTCTCTGTGTCTACTGAGTGGCCAACACTGACTGTGAACTATCTTCCCATTTCCTTACATTTCTATGGCCTTCATTCATTTGGACCTTTTGCTCTTTCTAAGATTAGTCATTCATTGATTTATTCATTTATCTAATTAGGATTTTTCAAATATTTAGTATGGGGTATGCTTTATTCTTGGTGTTTGGAAAATGTATCTAAATAAAGCCTTTAGCCTTCTTGTAGTTTGTATCATAGATACAAGATGATGTCCTAACAGTATCTTCTATCTTAGTCAATAATTTTTTCTAGCATCATTTGTCCATTTCCCTTTTATTTCATTTCATACTTTTTCTGTAGAAGACTACTTAAAAAAAGCATTCTTCTATTAGAAATCTGTAGTAATCAGCAGCACATATTGAGCAGCACTCAAAATACACACACAGACACACACACACACACACAAGAAAAAGAGAGCGAGAGAGCGAGAGAGAGAGAGAGAGAGAGAGAGAGAGAGAGAGAGAGAGAGAGAGAACAAACATAAAATGGGATAGAATAGAAAGTTAACCATAAATGTATGTGTCCCTAGCTATGTGATTTTTTTCATGTTATGCACTGGAGAATGGATAGCCTTTTCAGTATGTGGTGCAGGGAACAATAGAATATCCATTTGCAAAAAATGCAAAAAGACCCCATCTCTCAGTAGATACAAAAATCAAATCAAGTGACTTAGAGACCAAAAACTATGAAATTATGACTACATAGCAAAAATGCTTCAGGACACTGGAGTGGTTGGATTTCTTAGGTAACACTTCCAAAACACAAGAAGTAAGAGGAAAGTTAGACAACTGGGAGAACATCAAAGCAAAAAGCTTGTGTGTACCGAAGGAAGGAGCTACAAAGGTGGAGAGACAACCTACAGAGTAGGAAAAAAATGTTTTCAAAGCGTATGTCTGATAAGGCTTAAATATCTAGAGCATACAAAGAATGCCAAAAATGCAATAGCAAAACTTATAACAACAACAGCAACAGTAATAATGGACAATAAGTCCATAAAGGTATTTACCAAAACAAGACACAAAAAAATGGCTAACAGGAATATTAAAAAGAGTTTAATGTCACTAATCATCTGAGTAACGCATATTGAATCCACAATCTACATTGCTGTGTTAATTGCAGTGCTATTCACTACAGCCAAGAAATAGAAACAACCACAGTGCTTATCGGATGGTGAATGGATGAAGAATATGCAGCGCAAATACAGTGGGATACTGCTTAGCCATAAGAAGAGTGAAAGCCTGTCATTTGTGACTATGGGAATAGAACTGGGATCATTTTGTGAAGACCAAGTATCGAGACATAGAAGAACATACTGCTAGATCTCGCTCATATGTGTTGTTTGATGTATCATCAGGTTCATAGCACTTGAATGCATTATGGTTACCAGCAGCCGGCAGAAGAGGGAGGGGCATGGGGAAGGGTGGCCAATGAGGACTAAGCCACAGGTAGATGTGACCAAGGAGTTCCGGTGTTCTGTTCTACAGTAGGAGAGGAAATTCTGAATGTTTCCAAAAAAGAAATGGTAAATGTTGGAGGAGATAGATACTCTTAACCTAATTTAGATATTATGCAGTATATATATGTATTAAAATATGATGTACCTCTCCATTAATATTTATAATTTTTATATTTTCATGTAACAATGAAAACCTAAGTTTTTAAAAAACACACTTCTGATTTTATAGGTAGTCTTTGCTAACTTTTTCAGTGATTCCCTCTGTCCTAAATGAAGACAGTTTGGTCTGATATCCAGGGCACACTGTCTCTATTTTGTTTTACAATCTTAATAAAGAATTCAAGTCCAGATCAGGGAAAAAACACTAGTTGTGGGCTAATGTTTTGTTTGGCCATGTTTTGAAGTTGCTAAAATGATGCAGGATCTTAGGTTGTTAACCATCCAGAAGAAAAGCTGATTAGTATCCTGCAGCATATGCCATTCACTTTGCCTTATCTGACTCAATTGATTTTACTTGTTGTACGTTTCCTTTTGTATTTCTGCTTTTCGCTTATTATACTAGGGAGACTATATGATATTTACACATGTGTGTCTGATTTATTTCACTTATGAGTATATGTTCAAGTGGCATCCACTTCAGTATAAATACTTTGAATTTATTATTCTTAATAGCTGAGTAATATTCCATTATATAGAAATACCACATCTTTTTCAACCATTCCTCATGTGATGGACATCTTGGTTGTTTCCAAGATTTTGCTGTCACACATTGTGCTGCTATAAACATAGGTACACATATATCACTATGATACAATGTTTTCAGTTCTTTTGGGAAAATTCCAAGTAGGGGATAGCCTGCTTGAATGGGATTTCTAGTCCTACTCTTTTGAGAAGTCTCCACACTGATGTGTGTGTATAGACAGTACAGTTGGGATAGATAACACTGTGCTTCTACATAATCCTATGAGAGGCAAGATTTACACTAATGGTGGTTGGACAGGATATTATGTCGGCTTATAGTACTACAGTCATCCACTAGGAAAATAATTGTTGAATTTTTGATATAATTCAGGTATAAAAAATAAGATAAATAAGCAGCTACACTCTTAATTCACTGATAAGAGATATCTGCTAAAATAATATCTGTAAATATAAATCATGTATGCACCTTGTACAATACCAAAACATTATGAAAATAGTTTGCAGTGTATTAATTCATCGAATCTGTATAGTTAAGGTGTCTTGAAACTGTCTGACACATATAGTTCAATAAAATAAAATAAAATAAAATAAAATAAAATGATGCAGGAGAGAAGAAATTCACACTAGTAAAACTCATGTTAGTTAGTTCAAAGAATACGAGATACTTATTTTAGACAGTGGCTTTTATAAAAAGTGCTGGAGGGATATAGCTTAATTAATGGAAAAGAAACAGAAAAGTGAGTAAAATTATTTGAACAGCAATGTTCATAAGAAAACCAACATTTTAGAGAAAGGTTGAGAGTGAAAAGAGAACAAGTCACAGTTTTTAGTTTGCTAGTGGCCTCCCATCAAATGTTCAAAGCCCTCTCCTTATAGAAAGTTCATAAGAATATCACTGAGGCATGACTTTTGTGTATATTTTCTGAGGCCAGGAACATACAAAACAAAAACACATAGATCATCTGTCACTCTCAATGGTTACTAACATTTCTAACACAAACAGCTTCATAGCAGCAGAATGGATTATCAAAAGAAAAAGATGGACAAGCACACTGAGGTGCTATTTTCTTGCAGTTTGTACTACAATGCAGAAATACGTTCACTAAGACAGACAGGCAGGAGAGAAAGTGTCACTGTTATAATTAACTGGGCTGCATAGAGTCATGTCCAGAAATAATGGAGCCTGTTGTATATTAGTAAGCACTCGATGTGTAAGTAGAGAGACACATCAGTGGTCGTGTTATTTTCTTTAAGCTGCTCAAGTAACTATGAAATGAGACAAGAGACATTCATAGACTCTACTGATTAAAAAGTTGTAATGATTAAAATTCTTCCATGAAGGAAGAATTAAAATTTTGGGGTAAGTAGAGTCTTAGCTACTTATAGCAAAAAAAATGGTGAGATGGGGAGAATGCTGTAGTTCTGTCTCACAGCTCACAATTTTCAATGTGCTTATTGTTTGCTTCAGATCCACTGGTGCCAAGCAGCTTCGGTTTCTGCTGGATGTGCCCCTTGTAATGGCAGCTCCCTCAGTGTGGCAGGCCTCAGCACACTAATGTGCAGTGTCACAGCTGTCCAGCCCTGGTGCTTCTGGTTGAACTGTTGCCACATAAGCCAGGACACTACTGTGTTTGACTATGTGACCTCTAGGCCTAGGTCTGCCACTTCCTACCTTTGGAATCTTGGAAAATGACTGTATACATCTTTTCTCTAACTCATCTGTAAAACGAGTTGAATGATAGCTTTGGTTCAGAAGTTTCCTGGGATGACTACTTAATACAGAGAAGGCCCTTATGACAGTACCTGGCAACTAATAACCTTCAGGCTAGAGATCAACATGTGGTATGATGCGCTAGTGATCTTTGTGTTGTTTCTTATGTCTACAAAGCAATGCAAGCTTTTAAACAGATACATTTTTGATCCCGTTGAACATTTAAAATTAATATTCTTGATCCCATATGCTATATCAATATAATGAAAATATTTATTTCAGAGATAAATGTATTTTATTTTTTAAAAGGTAGCATTGGCTTGTAGCTTGGCATAGAAATCTCCAGGCTGATTTTGACAAGGTTTGGATTCTGGACAGGTCATCTGTCTTCCCTTCCTGGAGGCCTGCCTGTTAGCTCAGTTGTTAGCCCATTTGTATGGGCCTGCTCATACAAATACAGTCAGGCACAGGTTACCGAGCTCGACCCCCACCTCTACCTGCATTACCAAACCCACCCATAAGACAGCCTGAGCCAACCACAAAAAAGAAAAAAAATTCCCTTCTTGGTTTCACTTTTTGAAATGATGAGGGTTTCAGTTCAATGCATGACACTGTCTCACTCAGGTCTTGTAGTTTGTGGCCCTTTCCTCCTGTAAGAGTATTTACTATGTAAGCCTGCAGACTATCCCCTGGGATTCTGCTATGTTTACAATAGTTTAAGGGTCTATCCAAAGGTAGCACATTCTTTGATTACCATCAGTGACACCCAAATTTCATTTTCAAAGTAGGCAGGACTTTTAAAACTATAAAAACATGTCTTGAGGTTATTTCTGGTGAATAAAATGAGTGTTTGAATTTTAAAATGCGATTTAATTATAACACAAAAATGTGTTTTGATCTCAAGAGTCTCTGAAGTCCTCTGAAGCGTGAGCTTCATGTATGTGCATATTCTCTAAACATATTTGTAGTTCTAAACTGCAAAGTTTTACTAAAAACTCAGACTTTAATTACACCTAAAATACCAATGTAGTAGCTATGCTTTTTGTAAACAACTTTTAAAAAAATGAAATAATAAAAATATCTAGGAATGGAAAAGTCTTTCAAGAAAATGGTTGATCAGACTCGCTTCTCACAAAACAGCTTGGCGCAACGTAGTGGGTTCATTATCAGGCGAAATACTGCTTCGCACCGAGTGCTGGCCATTCATCTTCCCTGTACCTCAGTGCTTTTCTCGGGAAAGTTTAATAAAGATGCTTCTTTTCAAAAGGATTTTTTTCATATACCATGAATAAAGCTCTCCAAATGCTGTGTGATGCTAGCCCAAGGACAGAATTCTGAAGCACACTCGCAGCTGGAGTGTGAATGTTGCATGCTTTTGAGAATAACGATTTATAATTTTTAAAAATTTTGTTACTGTCTTTCAAGGTTAATAAAGCTGATCTCAAACCATATCGTGTCTAAGTGGTACTTTTGAAATTTCACATAGGCAATAAATAAATATATATAATATATACACAATATATTATATATATGTTTAGTAAGAGAGTGGAAAAATAGAACTTTTGCCAATGGTGAGATGAAGAATAGAAAAGAGCAGGCAGGGATAGACAATAAAATAATTAAAATGTGTTATGCCCTTGTACAAACTCTCTACAACAAATGGGATCATTATGTATTGTGAACATGTACTTATAAAAAATTAAGAAGTAAAATGTTAAAGACAATGATGTGACTGGGGATTTGTGAATGTGATGTGAGTGATGACAGAACAGAAACCTGTACTATGGATGGAAAGGTTCTTTGAAATCAGTATCTTCTAACAAATGTGTATGATTTAGAGAATAATCAGTTCTTTTCTAGAAATTGCTTTCAGTCAGCTGTCACCTAGAGAGGAGCTAGAGCTGCGACACGCCAAGGAGCACCACAGCTGGGACGTGCAGGAGAGCCGGGGGTGCTCCTGGCCTCTCCAGCCTGCTCCACCTGCCCCTTCCAGGTGCTGAGGTCACACACACTTGTCTTCTGATCTCTTAACGAGTCCCATCTCTCTCCTCCAATCTCCTCTTCTCATTCCTCTTGAGGAAACAAACCTCTGCTAGCCAATCCATGGTCACAAAATAGTGGTACTTCCTGATTCTTAAAAATCCTTTTGGGGCCGGCGAGATAGCTCAGCAGCATAAAGCACCTGCTTATACAAGCTTAGGCAAGTGCACAGGGACTGCGGTCAGATCCCAGGCCCCACCTGTCACACTAGCCCCACCCGCCCCCAGGGTGAACTGAGCTGCCACACACACACACGCGCGCACACACACACACACACACACAGTGCTTATATGTGTGTCCACTCAAACTTGTACTAGTGAGTGTGTCCCCACAGCCCATGCCTTCTCAGCTGAACTTGGTGCTTGGCTGCGTGCAGGTGCCTCACTGCCCACTTGCACATGTAGTGTGACAGGCATGAGCTAGCATGTAAGTGTGCAGTAACCATATGTGCAACATGCCTTCTGCTTACTGAGTAAGAATAAGTTTGCAAATATCCAGCAAGGAGCAGATAGTAAATTATAGCTCCTGTCTCACCACATATTATTTTTGATATGTTTATTACATGTTATTATTTTGAGATAGGCATAAAGTTACCCAAAAAAGAATTAATATTGGCTTCAAAAAACATGCAGAACTTTGTCATTTTCACTGAAAATCATCACAGTAAAAATCAGTGGTTAATTTTAATCAGTGACTGAGGTTCCACAGATAAATTTAGCTGGATAGCATAATAATTTCTAATGTGTACAAAAATGGTTAAATATGATTATCTTTATACTGTTTAGAATTAGTTACTAAAAAAGCAAATATATCTGTTTCCTAATGCCTCAGCATAAAGAATATACATGGATATTTTCTGCATCAAGGCAGAGGTTTGGAGCACGAGTGCAGACAGAGGGGTGCCAGGTCACGCCTCTCTCTTGGCTGTCCTCTCCTCCAGTTGTCCAAGGACCAGCATGCAGGGTGTCATTATTAAGGGACACCACAGAAAGGGGCAGTTGAAACTGTCAACATCAGAATGCTTATCAAACAAAGGGAAGCTATTATTCACAGCGTAACATTACTTTTCAGCAGTTCAGCAGAGTACAGTCCTTCAGAATTAAGCTGTGGTGGATCAAGTGTCACAGGATGATAAAAAGGGAACATTTGGTGTGATTTACTAAGTATCATTATCATGTATTTTTTTTTTTTTGTACAAGACACTCAGAAATCAGATCTGAAAACAAAGATTTTTTAGAGGTGAAAAACAGTTAACCACAACAAGAATCAATAATCCTTTCTCCGCCACCTGGGAGCTATTAAGGATTCATGCACCTTTGCAGCTGTCCTTTCCCCTGGGAACCCCCATCCTTTGCACCTGGATGGGCTTTTTTACTTTCACATCCAAATTAGGGAAGTGCTGTGCCTCTGCCCTCAGATCTTCTGGTCTTTTTAGATCAAGTTTAAGGCTCACTTCTCTGGAGAGCTTTTACTCACTCATGTTTCCTTTGCTTCACCCTATTCTGCATGCTGTCCAACTCTTTGGATAACTCAGCTGTACACTGTAAAGCAATATAAATAGCCAGCACTGATATTATATAGATAGATGTATCAATACACATTTGCAGAAATATCTGTATTATTTATTATTTCATATGAATAGGTTCATTTTCTTTTTGTTTTGTGTTGTTGGAGATAAACTCGGGGCTTGTGCATGCATGTGAATGGGTTTTGTTATCTCTGACTCTACTGTAATTGCCTTGCTGGCAGTTTTCTTGCTACATAATTGATTTTCCAGTTTGTTCCCCTTAGTCTGCTCATCAATAAATGTGTTTTGGTTGATTAATTACTTATACCTTTCTTGCGTTGGGTTTATGCATAGTTTGAGTTTGTCCCACATTTAGAACCAAAAGGTTTGACTGGGTTTGTTTTATTGTTCATAAATACTGCTCCCTCTTCGGTGGGGTGGAGCAGCTGTACCCAGCCTGTTGACTTGGGGCTTGGTTTAGAGTCACTACAAAAAGTGGTCGTGGCTGGCACGATGAGAGCTGCAGCCCAGGGCAGCAGCACTGCACCGTTCCGCCAGTCTCTTTTGCAGCTGCCTATGGCTGTGAGGATAGCCTGATCCACCCAGGACAAGAGGGTCGGGCCGGGGGATGGAAGTCTGCACTCCGGGGATCAGGGTCGGATCCCACGCAGAGCACAGCCACATCGCAGCCTTAGTGGCCCCTGAGTGAGAAATTGCGCTCCGGACTGATACTTTGGAAAGTGTTGCTACACAGAAAAAAAAATATCCATATTAAAACCCATAAAATTAGTCTAGCTTTTCTGTTTTGCAGATAAGCAGAGGTGAAACTTTTTATGCTTAGTGAATGGACAAGTTATGTCAGAAATTGGGAACTACTAAGTTTTAGATCTATTTTTAATAATATGAAAAGCTTGGCCTTTTGGATCCTTAACATTTGAAGAAGTGCAATTCAAATAATTTGAAACTTGAAGCTTTAGCATTCATTATCTGTAACTGACTGAAAACAAAGAGTTCGACCAGGATCTTCTACCTGTAAGATGTTAATTTCTCTGAAGTCAGATCTTGTTTGGTAGAAGTTATAAGGTATTCACTGCGATCCTTATGGATTCTATTCCAGCCAGTCTTTCACATATATTATTAATCTCAAATATATATCTTACAGTCTCCTTTCTTAAACAATTTTCTTTCAAAAGAGAATTTCTTCAAGAAGGTGATAATTTCCTAATAAGTGGTCTCCTTTATTTGCATGACAAGGGCTCACATATGCTTTGATGTAAGTCAGAGGCTTTAAATCTTTTAAAAAATTTTAGGTGAAAAATACCCCTGATGGTATATGCTGTAGTAATTAGAATTTTGACTTGGTCCTAAAGTTGATTTTATGTTTCAGCATTCTTAGAGACGGATTAGTTTTCTTAACATTTATTAGTTCTTAAAACATCAGAGAGTAGACTGCTTAATTAAATTTTAAGAGAAATTTATGACATAGTCAATTTACTTGTCATATAATTTTTTGAAAATGAAGTAAATTATATACAGCAATATTATTCCTACATGAAAAACAAGTAATACTTGAATACATTGTTTAAAAAGTCTTGCTGCTTATAGCTACTTTTTTTTTTTTATGTTTCACTTCACAAAGAAGTGGACTAGATGAGGTAGTCAACTAGATTTTTTAAAATATTTTTTTTATTTTTATTATTTATTTATTTATTTATTTGGTCTAAATTTCTTCTGTCAGGGCCTGGGAGAAGGCTCAGTGGGATAAGCGCTACCCTGGCAAGCACAAGGGCCAGAGTTCGATCCCCAGTTCCGCCATAAATAAATAAATAAATAAATAAATAAATAAATAAAAAGTTCAGCTCTCCATTCTTGGCCCACACACAAATCCTACCTTTGTGAGAAAATATCTCGGTAAGGGCTGCCGTGCTGCAGAGCGATTCCGTAGCCCCGGTCAGCGACAGTGTTCCCAACCGTGTAAAAGGAACAGTCGGGGTCATTGATCGCCACGTACTCCAGCACGGCTGCGTCCCATACGAAAGCATAGTTTCCAAATTTTACCTGTAAAGATATGAAAGAACAAAATAGGATTTGAGGTTGTAATCCCAGGATCTATGAATAAGAAAGATCTATAAAAAAAACATAATACAGCGGTCACGTATGAGAAAACTTGTATTCTGAATGAGAACCTGCAGTTCAGTTAATTTAAGGTACTGTTTTCGGGGGACAGCGAGATAGCTCAGTGGACTACAGTGCCTGCTTAGGCAAGCTTAGGCAAGCAAGGGACCAAGGTTCGCTCTCTGGCACGACATGCCATGCTGTCCCACCCCTAGGGTGAGCTGCGCCAGCCACAGATTTGGGGCATAGTGGCATACACCTGTAATCCCAGCGCTGGGGGTGGGGGGGGGGGGCTGAAAACAGGAGGATCACTATGAGTCCCAGCTGTGTAGTGAGAGCCTGTAACAATCAAATATATTTTAAAAAAATTAAAAATGAATAAGGTTCTGCTCTCAGGGAAACTTGTTAAGGTGGAATGTGACTCTGACTCAAGGCAACATTGCTAGTAGTACTATAACTTCTGGCTGGTAAAAGTTATTTAGATTAGAAGAACGATAAATGCATAAAAATAAATGTCTTTGAGCCTTTTATTTCAGTAATGCTTGAAACTTGACTTCCTTTGTGGGAAAACCTGAAAATTATGCTTGGAGTTGTTAGAAAGTGACCTCTATGTTACTAAGATTTAAAGTCAGGCAGGTTTCTGCATATCTGAATGTGAGGTTATCCCCTCGCATATGACCTATATTTTAAATTGATGCTTTTAACTCACAATGAAGAGAAATGAGCACTACTTCCCTGCCAACAAGCTATTTTCTGTTCTATGTTGCTCTAAATTAACCTGTTGCCAAGGGTGGCCTGTGTCTGGCTGACTGCTGGACTTACACTTGCAGGGTGGGCCTTGCAGCACAGAACAATAACTCCACAGCCTTCCAGGTCACCTACAAGATGTTTAGTGATCTTTTTCCCTCTCAATAATCATGTATATCTTATTCAAACATCTACCTCCCCAATCATCGCAAACATCTTAGTGAAATTTATCTAGAAGAGTGTTAAATACAAAAATAGAATTCAAGAAATTTGCAACAAAAACAGAATGAATAATTAAATCCCAAAGTTAGTTGTTTTTGTCAAAGCAACTGTGTAATGTTACTAGACAAGGAAAAGTAATGCTGATTTAACACCAGAATGGCTACTGGGATAATATATCTTACAGATGGGCCTTTAAAATATTTTACATCATCTTGAAAGAGACATCAGAAAGGCATCTGACAAAACTGAAAACATTTACCTGTCTTTCAGTAAAATAGGAAGGAAACAGGTTTCTTTTTAGTGAGACACAGAATTCTCCCAATAAGTGGAAAAACTATGAGAACTGAAACTCTAATTGCCTTGCTATTAAATAAAGAAAGTGATACCTATTATATCTGCCAAACTTAATATCATCATGGCAATGTTTGTCTGTGCAATAAAGTAGAAAAAAAAAAGCTGGTTTGAAGTTAGTAGGTAAAAATTGTTAACAGGTAGAGTCAAAATTATCTATCATGTTTGATAACATATTTAAGAAGTCCACAAAAATAAACTGAACAAGTATTCAGAAAGCCAGAGATTTTCATGTTAGAGTACATCAAATGGATATATACAAATTACTTGTTTTCTCAATTTATCAAAAAATGTTAATTTGGGAAAAAAATCCCTTTATTTTATGCCATTATTAAGAATGTAGTGATCAGTGAGTAGAGGGTAGCTAATGACCACTTCAGCACTTGACAGAGGACATGGACTTCATTCTGGATAAAACAGTACATGTTCCTGAAAGGGAAGATACACTGGCAGAAAGGAAGAGTCATTTTCTGCAGCTTCTTTGATAATGTGACTCTAGGCATGATTTCCAAAGGGCCTCTATAGACTTACTAAGATCTTTGAAGACATCATTAGAAATGTACAAGAATAGCAAAGAAATTTTCAAAATCAAAATAGTGATTATAGATGGAGAATATCAAATAAAGACATGTTATAAAGCATAAAGATAAAGCAGCATGAAGAGATTTTAAGACTGAAAGTTAAGCATAAAAGAAAAAGCACCCTTTTTATAAAAGTACATAGTGCTATGTCATGGTCTAGGTTTTGCAAGGGGACAAATACAATGTAGGACACATTTTATAAGATTATTTTATAATGGATCACTGAAAGAATCCAAACAAAGAGTGTAGGAAATCTCTCTACACATTAAAGCCCAAAGAATGCAGCCAGGGCCTGGATCTTCATACCCTGCATGAGTGCAGCTGAAAAGCCATAACAATGCCTCCCACAAGTCCGACTGGAGGCCTGTAGCCCATGACAATGCCTTATGCAGGCCCACTTCACAGATCTGTGCTGGGAATGCCCAAAGGTCAACTGCGAGTCTGTGCCAGTGGGATGAAGGACCTATGACACCAGGCTGAGGGATCTGAACTCGAGCCAGGAAGCAATGCTCAAGGTAAAAACAAGAGCTCCTCTGAAAGGTGTCACAGCCAACCTTAGCAATAATGAGGTCCTGAGCTTCTTCAAATGATGAGGGCAACTGAGTTCCCTTTAGGGAACCTAATGTGACAAGCTTTTCCAGGAGGCTGAACAGCACACATCTTTCCTTCTGGAGACAGGAAGCGATGCTCAAGATGAGAACACAGAGCTCTCCTAAGGTGACCTGCAAGCATTCTCAGAGGATCCCAAGCTTTTTCTCCTCCAAGAACAGGAAATCCAGCCTCCCTACATCTTCTCCAGTTCTGCCTCTTGAGCTGCTCATAACAATCCTCAGGTGGCCTTCCCACACCCAGCACCACCCTAGTTCAGTTCAGTGGGGTGTAACAATATGACCATGGTTGGTGATCTCATGCCATACATAGATTATATTGCAAAGAGCACAATTCAGATATTAGACATTAAATATGAAACATACAAGAAATGTGCCATATTGATTTTAGAAGTCAGTATCTTGGAGTACTAGTCATACTACACAAAACAAATTAAATACAATAAACAAAAGTTAAATGAAAACTAGAAGAATATGTGACTATATTTTTAACTACTATGTTTCAAAATATTTGTTTTACACAAAAGTTTTCACATGAACAGCCTAATACCTGGAGAACAGCTTATGGCTAATTGCGACTTTTTTGAGCACAAAACCCAACCAGATCATGAGGTAATCAAACAAAGATGAACATTGTTCTGCTGAAGAAAGTAATCTGTGAAAATATTACTTATGGAGTAATATAACTATATCAAAATGAGCATTTTTCTTCTCAAAATGTGATTCTAAGAGCACTACTGCTACAATTATCTGGGGATTTTTGCCATTAGAAGTGTAGGTTCAAGATTTAATCACAATTTTCCTACACCGAAATTTGCTATTCAGGACCTAGGAGCATGCATTTCAGCAATCTTTTCAGCTAGTGATAAAATGTGAGTAATATAACCAAAAATAAGTTTATACACACAAAGAATAATGAAATTATAATAATTATGAATTTTTGGAGTATTGGTGGTGACAGAATGGAAATATTTGATCAGATGCTTCTCTGCATTGATTGTTTTGCAGTTATCCATACTCTTTGTCCCCTTTCTGATCCTATGGACTGCTCTGAGCACCCTGGGTCGAAACCTACAGTGACAGTAGTGATCCCAAAGCTTCAACTAATAGTCTACTTTAATTTTTGTTCTTCTGTTTCAAATAGCCATGTGGCCTCCTGGAACCTCTTGTAGCTTCTTTACAATTCTCTAGGGCCATGCTCAGTTGGGGACATATTACGTTGCTATTAAAAAAGTGTTCAGCATTATTGTTACTGCTTCATAAACTGAGGGGCTCTATTTAAATCTATGGTAACATTATCTATATTGTCTCTGGAAATTTAATGTTACAAATCACTGTGAATGAATTTTTAAAAAGAGAAGCATTAAAACAGCATGATTATAGCTTGTAGCAAGGGCAATAAAATGTTACCTAGTAACCCAAAGTATTTTAGCTTTTGAAAATGTCTAGGTCCTTTTTAGCAACTAAAGCATACAATTTCTTCCTTTTGGGTGGAAAATATTTGTCATCAAAGACTGTAGTCACTTTTCAAAAGAACCATAATTGAAAGGTTGGCCAGGAAAATTTTTATCCTACCTGTACCGAGTACTTTGTGCTAGGTAAGACAGGGGGCAAAATGAATCTCTGTGCTTCATGTCAACGAATTCCAGGCCCCACGGAGAGGAAGGAAAATACCCACTGTGATATCTCTCTCCAGTGTTATCAATCTCTGAATCCCACAGTCGTACACTGATGGACATCAGTAGCCAGTGGGGATCCAGGCTGGCATCTGCACAACTGTTCCTGAGAGCGAAGAGCCTGTGAGGAGCGTCTCATTTCTGAGACGCTCTGGGTGAGGTTTGGTCCAGTTCCTGCACTAATTCCACACAATTTTTTTAAATTTAATTTTTCTAATCATCTGTATTCATCAATTCTAAGATGGTGAAATCTTATAAAGCATATAAATGTAGTCTTTCCCCCCGTCTTCATACTGTTCACAACTTATAGCAGAGATTAGTTAAGCACTACATTTTTGGTAGCATGGAGCATATCGTGGAACTGAGGTATCTTCACAGTCCCTGCAAAGAGTTGTGTTTATAGTGAGCATGTGCAGGCTATTGTGTGTGTGTGTGTGTGTGTGTGTGTGTGTGTGTGGTACCAGGGATCGAAGTCAGGATCTTGTGCTTGTGAGGCAGGCACTTATGCCACTGAGCTAGCTCCCCAGTCCCTGCCATATTGTGGAACTACCAGAAAAATGGTGCGTTTATTTAAAGTAGGTCAAGAGAAGGGAAATTCATTGTAATTAGAAGAATTAGTCTACTCAGATCCTCTGGTCACTGAAATAATTGCACAAGGAAATTCTCAGCTATTTAAGTCCCATATGCACAGTGCCTAATTGATTAAACAGATATTCTTTGGAGATGTCTTCTTGTCCATATGAACACTATTCTAACCCAACAGCTCTTTATTTCCTTCAAATTTCAGTATGTCATATGAAGAACTGTAAACACTCAATATTATTTTCTCAAATATTCACACTGCTAGCCAAGGAAAGGATGGAAAATTTTAATTTTCAAAACCTGCACCTGTGCTCCTCATCGTTGTGTTTCACTTTCTCTGTAGACTGTGCTGTCTCATATACTTCAGCTCCAATATTGCCATTATGAGCAATGCCAAAAGCATTTTGTCCTTTGAATTCATTAGACACCAGCTTCTTGCAATATCTACAAAAGTTGATGGCACAAATGGCTTATCACTATTACCCCACCAATCTTCATCTAAATACATAAACAATATTCTTTCTCATAACAATCTTTAATTTAATACATCCCTTAAAAGCCAATTTCAGAATCTGAAGCTATAACGAGACAGCAGTGATGATCCTTTTAATTAAAATATTCAGTGAGAACAATTATGGAGAGATGGAATTTAAACCAAAAGGGTAAAATAAGATTTCCCTCTAATTAAAGAAGCCATTCACTCTCTTTGTCGCAGATTTTTTTCTTTATGGTAATTGATAACAGTTATGAAGCACTATTTTACTCTTGAAAATGATTTTTCACATACAGTCCTGTCTTCTGCAGTGCTGTGAGGCAGCTGATATTATCATGTCCAGTTCACAGACGAGGTAAGACGCTCAAGATTGCTCTAAGGTTAGTGGCAGGTTTAGCAGTTGAGCTCAAGGTCATCTTCTATGTTCTTTCCCAATATGAAAAATACATATCTGGGAGACATTGTCTGTAGAAAGGCAGGCATGTGAGAGACAGTATATAGTCTTTGCCTTAGGCACAGTCCATCTAGTTCGAGGAATAACATTTGTGTAAATAAACATAATGTAATGCAGTATATGGCAAGGACCATGAAAAAAGGAATGCAGCTTCTCAGTGCTGTGTGATCACAGTATTAAGATGAAAGAATCGAGCTTTGAAAGAGAAAGGTTGCCACGTGTCAAAGCCGCCAGGATGAAGGAATGGTGGTTTCTCTGACTGTGGCCCCCGGAGGCTTGTTGATTGTGTGAACTTTGTTTGTAAGCATCCTTCAGTCTCAAGTTTGAATCCAAAGCAGCATCTCTGAAAATTACAGCTGAAAAGTAGACGTTTATTATTTTTTCTCATCAAATAAAAATTAAAAGATCTGAGAGCAACATGTGGGAGGTGAATGCCATCTTGTATGCTAAGCAACTAAATTCTTTACAATTTTAACCAAATGGTCAGTGGGGGACATAGCGAGTGTGAATTATGGGCACAAAGAATTGTGATTAACCCAGAATTGACCTATAGTGGTCTTTATAATTCATTGCTCACATAAGTCCTTAAGATGAGAATGATTTAATATTTATTATGTGGTCCTCAGTAGTGTCCTCCTTCACTTTAGACAAGTTAATAATTTAGCAGCATTCATCAATTCTCTGAATTTATTCAGCATAATAAATCATGATCAAGTCCAAATTTAAGGACATAAGATTGACTTTTAAAATATAGATGGTTTTGTTTACTGCTGCCTCCATTGGGAACCTAATATTTTACCTGCTTTGTATTGAAATTTGAATTTGTGATGGGAGATATTTGTAACAGGGCACAGGTTCTCATCAAGGAGACATGAATATGTTTTAAATAAATCAATATTCACCCTTTAAAATTCCTTCTTTAACCCAGAAGAGAATCAGAGGTGTCTACCTCTGAATCTTACCTCTTGCTTGGTTTTTTTGAGGGTATTGGTATATTGAACTTTTAAAGGAGTTTCTTAAAACATTCTCAGAATATAAAAACTAAATTGTGGCTTCCTTCATTTCCACTGGAAGTTTTCTCTTAAGATGAAGGGTTATGAGGCTCTGAATGGCAGAAGGCCAGACTTCTAGATAATTCTAGCAGGAAAGGGATCTGTGAACTCTGATTCAGGATGGGTGCCTGTGTTGAAAACTCATAGGAGGGCAGCAAGGGAAATCAGTGAGAGGAAAGCATGGTGTATGGAGATGGGTGAACTCCAATCTCCTGGCTTCCTGTCTTAGGCCCTTATTGCCACTAATACACATGTCCTGTGGTCTTTAGATTCTCCTGGAAGTTGGCTGAATTGGTGGAGGAATATCACCCAAGTCCCAGGAACCCCCAGACTGCCTCAGTCTATCTTTTGCATGGGATTTGTAAGTTACCTTGTGTGTTCTGGCCTATGGGGAAAGAGGAGGTTCACTTTCTAAAATTACCAAGCCTGGGAAAGTCTAGGATAACTTAATAACTAGATAATAAGAAGAAAAATAGTGAGTGCCTCAGAGAAAGCAACATGAGGTAGAAAATGGATTCATTTCATAGAATAGCACCATGGTAATGGGAAGCTTATACATTTAATGGAAAACAACACTTAATCAGATTCAGTGGAATCCCTCTATAACTGTGAGGCTACAAACAAGGTAACCCTAATTTCCCAACTAAAATACTGAGTGGGTGATGTGAAGGGCAAAATGCTCATAAATGTAAGAATTGAAGAACTGTCCTGGTTTGTCTGTGATGGCCTCACCCTGGCCCTAAAAGCCTTGTGCATGAGAAGTCCTTCAGGGAGCGAGAAAGTCCAGGCTTTTGACAATAGCTACAAAATGATGGTGGGAAAAACCCATGCCATGGTCCCAATACAGGGGCAGGAAGCCACAGTGCCTTTCCAGCAGATGGATGTGGCAGGTTTATCTGCTTCTGGCAGGGACTGTCTCCCCCCACCAGCCACTCCTGATGTTGGCAATGTGATCTGATATTTACAATAAGAGCCATTCGCTGTTGCATGCACAGGCCAGGGGTCTATGTGCACCCCGATGTATAGCTTAAGTTCATCATAACTGCAATGTTAGTAGTCCCTGGCCTGTAGATTGACTGCTTTCTTGGACCTGAAGTGATACTGATTTAATTTTTAACATCATGGAAACTGTGATCATTTTTTTCCAAGAGTTCAGATAATAATGAAGATAAGAGTGATTATAATACTAACATCAGCTCAACTCAGGAATCACCAAAAATTAAGGCCTGATAAGTCTGTTATCTTATTTCAGAGAAAAGGGCAAAACTTAAAAGGAGGCAAATAACATAAATAGTCTATAAAAACAATGTAAGGGCCAGCCAAATAGCTCAGCAGATTAAATCACCTGCAATCACGCACACAGGCCAGGGGTTCTATCTCCTGGCCTGCACACTGCCCATGGGGCTCACTGAAAGGGCAATTGAGAGTGGGCCAGGTGACACAGGCCTGTAATCCCGGCTCTTGGGAGGCTGCAAATGGCCGGATCACTATGGGTCCAATCTAGTAGTGAGACCCCGAACACCCTGTAGACCTTTCCCTAAAATATATAAAAAAAACCAAAAAATAAAAAACAAAAACAAAAAACAAAAAAAAAAAGATTGGATTTTAGTGGAGGAGATGTGAAAGAACATAGGGAGATGGAACCCCACAACACTGGGATAAATCTGGCAACACTTCTAAATGAATCAAAATTTGTCATGTACCCTAAAAGACCAATGCTCACCTGAAAGCATCAGCTACTGAACTAGTTTTGGGTCTAAGAAAATAAAAGGAAGATAGTTTGTCACCACGTGTTGGCACTTTGAGCATGGATGATTCTTTTAGATCATACTTGATTGTGTTTCCCACGCTGAAGTTAGTTCAGTAGTGGTGATAAAAATGACTCCTTTAACTATTATGTAGTAATATCTCAAAAATGAAGCTTCATATTATCTTGTTAATGCAACTGCATAAAAGGCACAAAAAGGCTTCTGATGTCTTGACCACATGAAACAAGACTGCATATTCTGCAGCCCAGAAAATAATCCTTGCAGACAAGGCACATTCAGGTTACAAATGTCTCAGGAAAGAAAATTCCTTACTGTAAAATACCCTATAGGCTTTATAAACAACACTGCACACCCGAGTGTGATTTGCTTACATGTACTATTAATTTTTTTTATGTATTTGGTAGAGAATCTCACCATGTACCTTGGTCTCATAGAGATCCTCTAGTTTTCAGCCTCCCAGTGGGATAATAGGTGTGCACCGTCATGTCTGGTTTCTGAGGCCAGCTCAGAGCTCCCAGGGGTGGGGTCAGTGTGGCATGTGGTGCCTGGGATTGAACCCTGGTCCCTGAGCTTCTCTAAGCAGGTGCTTAGTCTGCTTAGCTGTCTTGCTGGTGCTAAGGTTTTTTTTTTTTTTTTTTTTTTTTAATAATAAAAGGTTTTAGTTACTTCTCATTTTTCTCAAAATGTGCACAAGCATGCGTCTTTTCATATAATAGAAGTGGAAGGTGACAGCGTCCTCCAACAGGTAATTAGAGATAATTATTAATCAAACATCTGGTTGTCATAAAATCACATTTCAGTAAGAATGTTTTTCTGTAATGTGGAAAACACTGAGAATTACAATGGATTAAAGAATAAAAGAATTATATATCTGTGTTCCAACATAAATAAATTTCCATCCTATTTTTCCATACTGGCTTAATGACACTTGAAGGAGCCACATGGAGCCTGTACAGAAATGAATGGAATGCCCATGCCTCAGTCATTCAAAGTTAGGTGTGGATTGTGTCGAAAATTCCTAGCAAAAAGTCAGACCTTTTATTTTTACTTTTTGAAATGTAATACAATTTCAGAAATGAAAAATAAATCACCAAATGGGGCAGCTAATTTGGGATTTTCTCAATTTCTTTACGAATACTGTACTGTATTTGGAACCTAGCACTGACTTCACAAAACTCAACTTACTCTTCCAATGTTAAAAATCATTTTCCTAAGAAAGCCAGATTGAACTTATGTCACTTCATGTACAACAGAGCATTGAAAAATATGGCAGTTTTAGACACTTTTGAACTATATGATAAATTTGGAAATGTGAAAGTTATAACTGACAAAACCCAAGCTTTTAAAAGGAAGCTTGTAGAAGTGTATAGACATTGTTATGGAGAGTGGTGAACTGATTTGTACAAGTTTAGAGACCTGCTATTGCTACTACGTAGACCTGTAAGTATTTCATAATCAAACATTTCTGTTAGAAGTGTGTTTAACACAGGCTCAGGTAAACTTCATGGTTGACTAGATTGTTTACTTCTATGTAGAAGAAAGGAATATCCTAAAAGCTGCAGGAAAATCAGGGAAGTATTATTAAAAAGAGAAGCATGAAATTATACTATTGTTGGGTGGGATGACATTTTTTTTTGTCATTTAATATAGTTGATACCTATTTTATTAGCCCTACTATATTTAGATTTCCCCTTTAAAAACGTGTATGTTTATGTGTCATTCTAAACATGCCAGATTTAAATATATAACACAGAGCTAAAAGAACAATAAAAGGAACATCTTAACTGACCTAAAACAATCTCATTCAAACATTTTTATATATAACTTTCTCTCTACAACAAGAATATGCATGTTGTGTATGTTTCTGTTATTTGCATTGGTACTGGGGATTGAAACTGAAGAATCTGCTGAGCTGCATTTCCAAACCATTTTTTTGTTTTTATTTGAGACAGGATTTCACTGAGCAGTCACTAAGATACCCAGAATGGGCTGGAACTTATGGTCCTTCTGCCTCAGCCTCTCAGAGTTCTGGGATTCTAGGTGGGAGACATCATGTGGAAACCTTGCTTTATTTTTGTCACACATATTATTTTTTAATTAATTCTATTGTTTGATACATCTACTACTATTAGGCACTCCTATTAAGTAATGGCACATTATAATAAAAATAAATGATACAGAATAATGCATAATTTAAAATGCCTATTTCATGTTGAAGTAACAACATATAATTATTATCACACATTATTATGAGCTTCTCTACACAGTTGCGTTCAGGGCTGCCTCTCACGGAGCTGTCCACGCCAGCTGCGGTGCTGTCTGCCTGCTACCCTAGCACTCTGGAGTATGCAATAGGACGATGCCAAGTTTGAGTCCTGCGTGGGCAACTAGGGACTGAGCAGGACCATGGCTCAAAATATAAAATAAATTTTTAAAAGGGCTGGATATAGATCAGTGTGAAGGCTGTGAATTTAATTTCTAGTATCACAGTGAATAAATGAACAAATGAATGAATATATACATAGCCACTATATTTTTGAATGCTGTGGGCAAAATTGATATGAAATGTTCTTTTTGCTTTTTGTGGCACTGTGCATCCAGTTCTGGGTCTCACAAGAACTTCGCTACTCAGCCCTTTATATCTTCCATCTTTTATTTGCTCCAAATAATAATTTATAAATATTGGTTTATGGACCAATTTTTTCAAAGTCAATAGTAAAATCCCTGTGAAAACATGAGAAGAATAAACACTGCATGCATATGGAAGGAGCTTTTGAACCAACCCGTGAAATTCAGAAATTATATGTGCAAATATTATCTTTTTTATATAAAATGAGTTTAGTCAAAATATATGTTAACAGATACTATTTGTGAAGTTCAAAGAACACCAATAAATTTGAAAAATGTTGGAGCTAGAATATAGGGGACAAAAAGTCCATGTATGCAAACATAGGGACTTCTCTGGTTAACTAGAAAAAAAATATGAAAGAAAAATGAAGCATCTGAAGAGGTAATTCCAAAATGAAACAAATATAGCTGCTCAGCAAGCATGAGAAAAAACTGCTTGTCCTTAGGTGAATACGAAATATTAGTAGCCTGCTACTGTATATTTATTGCCATAACATTTAGTATCTTGCTGGCGGGATGCATGGAAAAATGTATGCTCATTCATTGCTAGAGGAAATTGGAAAAGGCTGTAGCTTTTCTCATAAGCTACATCTATGTAAATTACAAAAATACAGATGACTTTTGGCCCAGCAATTTAATTCCCAGAACTGTATCCCACTGAAAAAAATTAAGATTAATATCCAAGGATCCAGTATATTATTATTATAGCACCAAATTAGGAACAGTGCTAATGATCATCCGTCATAGATGATGGGCTCCTGCCATGAAGTATTATGGAACCTTTAAAAAGGAATCCATTAGAGCTGCACAAGTTTCCATGGAAGTATTTCTGTGAGTGAGAGAGCTCACTCACATAAATGACCACAGTCATTTCTAATATAATCCTATCTTTAAGAGCGCTAAATAGCCAAAACCATATTAATACATGGCAATACATATGTACGTGTTATTATATTATTAGAAACACTTAGAGAAAAAATGTGGCATTAGACACTATAAACCATTGTTACCTTTCAAGAATAGAAAAATATAGCAGGGCATAAGGAAAATATTTCAGGGCACTTATGAAAATTGCCTGAGCATCTAAATATGTGGTTGAATAAGACTTTTTGAATCAAGTTAATTGAGGCCTAATTTATGTGTAGTCTAATTCACAGAGGTAAATAAGAAACCAAAATATTCTTGTTACATATTTAGAATTTTTAAGTAGTATACTTATCATGTACAGTAAAATAATAAGGTTTTGAGTCCTGTGTTGATTTACAAATGCTTAAGTACTAGGTTATTAACAAAAACATATCAGTATTACTTTCTTCTAAAAACTGATTTATTCCTATCTGAGTTGAGAGGGTCATTGACATATATTTAACTTTAAATTGAACAGTATGTTAATTCAAACCCATAATGACAGAGGCTTGGAGAAAAGCCAATGTACACATGGAAACTTCAGGCTAAAGTTGCCAGGTCTTGTCATTTGTCACACGCGTTTCCCTTTCTCAGCCACTTGGCCAACTGCCAATCGGTATGTGTACACACATTCTGGGAACATATGAAGTAGAAAGTTAACTTTGGAAATTACATTGTAAAATAAACTATATCCTACAAGAAGTTAAGCACTCCAAGTTTTTTAAGAGTGTCAATCTTATCTATAATTGGATTCCCTTTCTGCATTTACAGTGCCTGCCCTTCTTTCTCATACTTGTGATTCCTTAAATGACAGTGTCATTTTTTGCCCATTTTTTTCAATATTTCTTTCTCTTCCATTGCTAGGATTTTTTTTTCTGTTCACCCTTTCCCCCCATTTGCACTCTCTGCTAGCTTCTTTGCAATTTTTACTAATGCCATCAGCTCTCCTTGACCCTCAGGAGGGACTAGCATCCTTCCTGTAGGCTCTTGATGTACCTCCTACATGCTCATGGAGCAGTGCACTTACACACAATCTTATTATTCTGTGCCTCTTCTTATTCTGCAAAACCTCATTCGGTTACAAAGTGTGATAGGCTGGTGCTGCATCTGTTGTTATCTGAGTATTACAGCCACACCTGTGCTGGGCACAAGATTCAGAATTATCGGATGTCAGCACATGACAAATACTATTGAAAAATGGCTTCATTTCCTTTTTCTCTTAGGGTCACTAAACCACTGTATTTAGATTTCCCTATCCATTCAGCAATGTTACTGTCCCAATTCTCAAACCTTGATAATAAGGACTGGGTAACAACAGAATGTTGTGACAGATCAATGAGCATTCTGGCACCCTTGCCACTTCTGTCAAGATAAAGGTGTGTTACATTCAAACCAACCATTGTGGAGCAGCGCAGACCTACAAGGCTCTTTGCACATAGTTATAACCCAGAAAATGCAGCTTAATAGGACAATGCCAGCATTGTCGTATACATACAACAAAAATCTGTCCAATACATACAGGTTATGGAGCAGATTAATGTGACTAAGGAAACGTAATTTTGATTTTATTTAACTTTAACTCATTTAAATGCAAATAGTCATGCAGTGTTAATGGCTATCAAGTGGACATCATATATTTGTTCCTACAAAACAGTTGGGTTCTTCCCCTTCCTGGCATCACTTAAGGGCAGGCATTTTTGGTGTATACCTATAGAAGGCCTTGGATTGCAAATGAACTCTATCACCTGTGTGCATAGTTAGCCCCAGTCATGACAAAAGCACCTTTAGAGCAGAGAACATTCCCAGGCTGACTACACAGGTGACACTTAACTAGTCAATTGCTTTAGGAAAAAAGTTTTTTCAGGAGTTTAAAGGAAGAACGCAGTGTGTGACTGTTGCTCAATGCTGAAAAAGTGCGCACGTCATCCCACAGTCCTCTCTAAAAAAGAAAACGGGAAGATTTTCTTATGAAATGAAGTAGAAAATGACTAAACTAACTCTTGGAGTAGGACTTGGCATTAGTGACATAACTCATTGCACATGGCAGATTTTAAATGATTAAATGCAGCACTTTCACATTATTACTTTGTCATGTTTTGGAAACATGATGACATCTCAAGATGATGCTGGTTCACACTCTATTACACACTGCACGCAAGCATTGAAAAAGAATTTATATGGTGATCAATTGTAATAATTCAGTATCATTGACTTCTTGGTCCAGCAATGAGAAAATAAAGATGTGCTATAACTGGTATAACTGGTATTCCTCACAGTATGGTTACACACACACACACACACACACACACACACACACACACAGAGGCACAGAGTTTTCTTGTAAAGAAAGAATTCATTATTGCATAAATTTGGATTAAATTCTGCAAAGTGGCTTGAGGATAAAAACTCTCTATCATTATCAAGTTTTACATGCAGGGGAACAACGAAACAGAAAGATAATTAGGCCCAAATCTAAACAGAACTAATCTCAGTGCATAGCTACAAGAAACGAGCAGTTTAGAAATCTGACTAAAGACTGAAGCTTCAAAATAAATGTCTTGGTTGGTGTGGACACAACAGCCAGTGAACAGGCTACTGACAGCAAGCCTTTGAGAACGAGTGCCCCAACTGCAACCCAAGACCCACTCACTCATCACAAAGCACCAGTACTGCAATTAAACTGAATACTGAGATTTTAGTTTAGAAAAAAAATACATTAACATCTTTTGTCTTTGTCTTTTCTGTAAAATATCTTGTGAATCTTTCTGTAAGATCTTTTGTCATTCTGCCAATGAAAAACAATGTATGTGCCATAGTTGGCCACCACTGTCACAGATGAACTTTTGAAACTACTCTCAAGCAAAAGCAACTCAGCAGAGGGTCTGGGTATGCTGCTGCAGCAGTCTTTAATTTATGAAAAATATGGGGAATGGAAAATGGAAATAAGTCTCAGGAGCAGGAATGAGTTATGAAAATGGGGCATGTCCAGAGCACAGCGTGAAGCAGCCGTATGCATGCTCCTTTTAGCCCTCGTCATCTGGCTATGCTATAATTAATCCAAATCATTTATTCCTATTGTTCAGCCCAAATCGTAATCATGTTGTATTTAATTGAAATCACATAATACAGCAATCTGTAGCATTTTTATTAGTATGAAATCACTAACCATGAAAAGTGCAGATATGAAGTGTCTAATTCAATGAATTTTCACAAAAAAATACACCTGTGATTCTACCACCCAAGTTGGGATACAGAAAATTTCTGTCACTCAGGAAGTTTTCCTTGTTCTGTTTCATTACAAAAGGAAGGTCACATATCATCATGTGGATGTACTGTCGTGATTTTCCTCATCATGATACATGAGTTTGGCCAGTTCTTGAGCTTTACATAGGTGATATTAAACAGTATGAATTATTCCATCTCTGCCATTTTATTTTTTGAGATGGGATCTTTCTGTGTAGTTCAGGCTGGCTTTGAACTCACCATGTAGCTCAGGCTGGCTTTGAACTCACCATGTAGCTCAGGCTGGCCTCCAACTTGCTGCAGTCCTCCTGCTGCAGCCTACTGAGTGCTCTGTCTTCTTTGAACACTTTTCAGACTTGGCTTGTGTAGCTTTCAGTAATGAGAAAGGTCACTTTCTCATTACTGAAACACAACACCCACCATCTATAACTTGGTGGAAGAGAAGTTTATTCTGGGTCACGATTTGTAGAGGTTTCAGTACATCCTCTGCTGGCTCCAAGGCATGGGGCCAAGGCAGAAGAGAAAGAGCTCATGGCATGGCAGCAGGAAGCAGGGTACAGTCAACACAGGGGCAGGCAGACCCTTCCAGGTTGTGCCCAGTGATCACTTCTTCCAACCAGGCTTCACTTCCCAGCATCACATCTAGCTACAGCCTCAGGAGCATCATGGCCCATGGTCCAGCCACCTCCTCCAACCCTGCAGATGGGCATACAAGGAGGGGAAAACCCAAGTGTAAATCATAGCAGTGGCAGTAGTTCATTACTATTTCCTGTATTATTGTGCTCAGTATTGATCACAGTAATGCTTTCATTCCCCTGTTGTTAGACATGGTAGTTGGCTCTGTTTCATAGTTAACAAAATTGACAGTTAAATATAACTATGCATGATTCTTGGAGATTCATACTTCCTGGAGAAATACGTGGGTGGAAACTGCCAAGTTATAGGTTAGATATTCAGTGATAAACTGATATCATATTTCCAGAGTGGCTTTTATTCACTTTACATCATTAGCATTTTCAAGTCCTAGGTACTCCACATCCTTTGCTAATATTTGGTGTTTCTGGTCTTTTTCATTAGAGAAGTTGTCAATATGAAATGTGTATCATTCTGAATTTAATTTACATTATCCTAATGGCTAATGCTGTTGATATGTGATGTCATGAGAGTATTTTATATTTATTAGAAATTTATGTACCTTATTTTATGAAAATAAAATATGTAGAATACATGGAACATACATTCTATTGTGTGACTTGTCTTTTAATTTTCTTACTAGTGTCTTTAACAAGTAGAATACTAGTGTCGTTAACAAGTAGAATTACTTTTTAGTTTGGCAAAGTAAAAAAATACCAAGTTTGTTCTTTGTTTAAGGAAACTATATTTGTGCTGAGGCAGCTCTGTGTCACTACCAGAATTTTAATTGAATATCGAGTGTGGTTATCTAGCCATCCTAATTTGGCAGTGGTCACGTTCCAATTTTTGTGTACTGCATCGTATAGGGCAGCTAAACTCTGCTTAACTATGCAGCTTCCAGCTGTTCCTTTCCAGCGGAGTTCCTTGGCCTCTCCCATGCATTGGCACAGTTGAGGACAATCCAAGCACTTGAGGGTTGCTTGAATGCAGACACCAGGTTTTTTCCTGCTGTGCCACTCTTCTTTCTTGGCTTCTTCCTTAACTCTCAGATATTTTGGCAGCTCAGAGGTCATTCTGCAGTGCTCCAAACCAATAAAACTGCAACTTTCTTTAGTTATAGCTGCCTTAAACTGGGCATGGACTTAGAAGTGCTGGCAGGGGTAAAGCCCTATAAAAGTACTTGTTTCTTTCTTTCAAGGGTCACATGAATTCCACTTTTTGCCTGCTTTTGTGGGAGAGTTACTTGGGTGCAAGGTATTCTGCCAATACTGGAATTAGAGTATAGCTTTCATTTATATATATATACAGAATCTTCCAGTAGATTGATGGATGTAAACGGAAGCCATAGTATTAAGATTATCTAACTTCAAACTTAAGTGATATATTTTGAAGTGAAATTTACTTAGGTTAAAATTACATGGAGTTTTGATGATAACAAAATTGTTTCCATGAAACTTTATGTAATCTAAAAGCTTTTTCACTGCAAGAAATGCCTATGACTTACTTTTAATCTATTTACTTGAAGTACAGCTGGTTAACCTAACTCTGCATTGTAGGTGCAGCACTTTTAACTCTCCTTTATGCTTCCAAATATCCATTAATGACAATATTTTAAGATTTTTCTTATCTCCAGATTGTTGCTTTTGAGTTTTCTAGTGAAGTAGATGCTGACAAAACAAAACAAAACAAAACAAAAAAAAAAAAAAAAAAAGAATACTGAAGGTAATTCACATTCACCTGCACATAACATAGATCTTAGGTGCAGACTGTACAAGCATCTCAAAGGCCACCAAGTGCGAGTGAATGCAGGCAACACCATTACCTGCTCTGGAAAATCCTGGAATTTTGTTGGTAGTAAAATAGTGTAACAAAATGCAACCTAAATTTATGATTTTTGTGGTCCACATCCGCATTCTCCAGTATCTTTGGCATCCGGGACAGATTTTGTGGAAGACAGTTTTTCAGTGGGGGAGGAGGTAGGAGGAAGCTCAGGGTGATGTGAGCACACTACATTTAGTATGCATTGCATGTCTTCTGTTATTACATTTCAACCCATTGAAATAATTATACAGCTCACCATAAATCAGAGGGAGCCCTGAACTTGTTTCCTGCAACTAAGTTGTCTTAGCTGGGGGAGGGGCGGGTGGGGTAGAGTCAGTGACACCAGGACGAAGCACACTGCTCATGCTCAACCGGCTTGGCGATCTCATTTTGGTTGCTGTCACCGGAGAAAATTATACTTCACTCACACTGGACGCTGGAAACGGACGCTTGGCAAGCGCATTTGTGGCAACCTCGGGATGTGCTGTGTCGACTTGAATCTGTAGTTTATGGCAATTTCAAGTTGTCCAAACAGACTTTTAAGGGGATGATCAAACAGACTTTTAAGGGGATGATCAACTGTGATCTCAAGCAGTTAATCCTCTTCTAGCACAAAGTTGATTTATCTGGCTTGTTCATCAATAGGTCATAAATAGATCTATTCCTTCCCAGTTTAGGGATCTTTTGTGGGTGGGAAATAATACTCACCTTCTTTCAAAATCTAAGCAGGTGATCATGCACCAGATGGTAGAAAGAGGCCCCTGGCTCCACCTCTTTCAAAATATCTTTTAATGTTTGAAACATGTCCAGTTCCCAGTGTTCACTCCCTGCCAGTGTAACTCTGGTTTGGATTTGAATGCAGCCACTTTATCTGCCTATCTGAATGGAGACTGTTGTTCTCCCTGATGTGATAGATTGAATTGACTGAATAGATTATGCCAAGCATGTAAGCATGCCAATCAGGAGCACTCCTCCTGTCCCTGAAATGTACTGCCAGGAGTGGCTGCTTTTCTAAAAGAAATTCCCAGAGTGGCTCTCATAACTGGAAAATTCTAGCCAGTCATCTTCCTATAGAAAATCATCTCACTTCTGTGCATAAGGTAGGATGCATACGCTCTGCACTCACCACTGCATAGAATTGTGCTAACAGACGTGAGTTGAGAACATGTACTTTATAGTGGCTGATAATTTTAATAATATCCTGCAAAACATTGCTGAGTTCAGGTGACATCTCTGGCTACCAAGCATTTTTCCACAGGTCACAGTGTGCCTAGACTCACATCCAGAGCAACCTCTGATGCAGGTAGTGAGACCAGAACACTATCCAATTATGGATATCCACCTGTGCATATACTCACATGATGACCAATTCAGCCTTCCTGATATGTAATCATTCAGAGACTTGAATAGTTCTACAACTAGCAAAAATTGCATATAACATTGTCATGCATACCCTCCTGAATGACTATCATACAAAAAAACAAGCATTATTGAAGACTCAGTAGCTCTGTTGAGTTTCACAGGTGCTGCAATGATTCCTTGATCCTCTCTAACACTTGAGCCTCAATAGCTTCTGCTACTGTATTGCTTCATCTAATTTGGTCATAGTTAAAGAGGAGCGTACAACACCTTTCAAATGGTAGCCTCTCTAAAGGTTCACAGCAAACGTCATTGGCAGCAGGCAGGTCAACTCTTCATCAATAATCAAGGGGTTCTGAGCTCTAACAATTGTCAGCCACTGAGAACGATGCCCTCAGTGCAGACACATCTGATGAAGTAGTGGCCTTCAATAACTGCTTCTTCTCTTTGTGCTCATATTGTTTATTTCAGAAAAACTTCAAAATCTTGCCTTTGAGAGGATACTTGATCTCCATGTGGCAAAGTGTTTTTGAGGGTTTTATGCCTTTCTTGGCCAACAGGTTGCCACAGATCATACGAAGTGATTTGGAGCATATGAGTTGCCTATTGTAAGAACCTACAATTTAAGTAGGTGTTTTGGTATTTCTTTAAGTGCAGCTTTCTTCTTTGGGCAATCTCTCAGGCTTCTGCTATCTCCTAAATGGGTGTTTCCACTTTGCTAAGAGGCTCTCCAGTGATGTTTGCTTTTTTACTGATTTAGTGAGGGATATCTTGTGACCTGAGTGTGCAGTGGAGAGCATCACGGATGGAGGTGGTCAATAATATAAGGGCAGGGCCACCAGTGGGCTTAAATAAATGTCAGATTCTGACTTATAACCTGCCAGCAAATGCAGCTGTACTATAGGCCTGCTAGCCGATGCAGTTTAGTTATCACTGGCCACACACTGTTGGGTTTTGCTATGAGTCTGTAAGCAATTGCTTGATTATGATCTTTGGTCGGCCAACCCTTTCTGCTCATGTTGATACACATTTGCAGCTGCCACTCAGCACTAGCATCACTGCCTCAGCCTCACTAGGAGCCAACAACCCAGTTCCATCACATGTGCAGTTGCTGCAGAGAGTGTGTGCCTATTCAAGTCTAATGCTACCACTGATCTGACAGGAAGTGGATAACAGGCTGTATCACAGGTGATAGTCAGTGGCCGCAAACACAGACGCACAAGTGACTCTTCCCTCCCTCCCCTGCTGCTCATCTCCCATCATGCAGCAGATTCCTAGCAGGCTGGGGGACTGGAGATCCTAATCTAGACTGTATATTTATTACTGAGGAATTTAAAATGAAAACTATCACAGAAGGTTGAAATTAGTAACAAATTGGAGTGGGACCTGTTCTATGCTTTAAAGAAATTTAAAATAAATACAGTATGTACTCATAGTGAAAATATGTTCCATTTTATCCAATTTTTTTGTCTCTTCTGAACACACACACACACACACACACACACACACACACATCCTGCATGATTTTGACCAAATAGGATACAGAAATAGGTAGTTAAGTGGCTAACAACAGAGGGAAACAACAGATATGGTTTGCATCTGGACATACATAATATTGCCCTTGCTTTCAAGTAGGATATATGAATACATTTTGGTAAAATCAAAAATGTATAAATATAAAACATACTAGAATGCAAATATAAAAATTAATTATAATTGTTTCCATAGGGACAACTGCCTAAGATTAATTTAGATCTTACAGAGTAAGCAAGATTACTCAGAAGTGTGGAGGGAAAGGAATAAAAAAAAAGGTACAACTTAGAGAGAAAATTTATTATTATTGTGTGATTTAGCAAGAGACCAATTATAAGCCCTGTGAGATTATGACTTCTTAACAAAATTCATCAGTGCTTTGCAAAGTATAAAAGTGTTAAATGAGAAGGAATAAGGAAGGGAAAGAAAAAGGAAGAAGTAGTGAGAGGGAGAGGGACAGGGCAGCCTGAGCTACAAGAAAAGGCCCTTGGTGCAGATGAAATTTTTTCTTGAATTACAGAATAACCAGTGTGCAGTGAAAGCTGTAACAGCACTAATACTATGTGGCATTTCAGGGCACAGGTGCTGGAGCCTGATGACAAGGACTTGGAACATGGACATTCATATCCCACTGCTGGTCCTGTGATCATTCAGATGGGCTTGCTTCCCTCACTGTTGAGAGTTTCACCTCAGAGAGCTGTTCTGCAGGGCATATGACAGTTTGGAGAGGGCAGAGCCAGCTGCCTGTTGATGGTAAACATAATATATTTTAGTCTATCTCGTTAGGGTTATGAAGGAATAAATCTATGGTTCATTAAGCCCTAAATCTCTAGTACAGAGCTTCCAATGTACCAGTCACTCTTGGATCTAGAAGCATCTCGGATTGTAGTGGGACCAACAAAAAATATTAAAATTCAGTAGATGGAAACTTAGTCATGAAATGAAGGTAGGGAGCAGGTGATAACAGAAACTATGTGACCAAGTCTGGCTAGGCAAGGAATATTTTTCCTTGCATAGCTTCAAAACAAGTGGAAAGAAATAGCTGAACTCATGAGCTAAGAAATTAGGGAGGTAAAGAGGACAGACAAGGAGGAAGTCTTGGGGTGACAGGGCTATGAGGGTGCAGATTTACAGGAGAGATTGCTCCTTCAGGACCTCGCTGAGTGAAGCACAGGCAACTGCCTCACAGGAGGAAGGACATAAGGGCATAGAGAGCAGGGAGCTTCTGTCGGTTGGTGAGGCAGGCAAGCTTCATACAGAAGCATGACCTGGACGGCTCCCAAAGCACTGTTGGAGAAGTGTGAGTATCCCATGTCAACTAAAAGATCAGAAAATGTTCGTTGTGGTGTTTCACAGCTGCATGTTCTTAAAATGCAAACACATAAAACAACATGCAAGATATATGCTTATTTTCTTTGCATAGTAATTGACCAAAATAGATAAAGTAGTTCCTATTACAGAAAGGCTCAAGACAGAAGATTAATATTTAATAAATTGTTTAAAAAATAGTTGACACTGAGAAGCCTTATATACTTATTCTTTCCTGTTGTTTGCTTAATTAAATGAGGCCAAGAAGCCAATGTTTACCTAAACAACACTATCATATCTCTTTTAAGCATGTTTTCAGTTCAGATTTCTGTTCAAAAAATGTGATTATTTCTGCATAAATGAAACATCTGTTCACTGCATACTGATAATTTTCTGCATAACCAAGAGCTATATATTTCTTATCAGCTCAGACACTTCAACAATTGTACCAAAATGCTAAACACCAAACCAAACACATTAAATACCAAGCCAAATGCAGTATTTCAAATTAAATACACTAGTGATAAACCAGATCAATACTAATTCAATTATGTTGTGTGTGTAGGTCAGCCTCACACTGCCCATATAATGTACTAAGTTGAATGCATCTGGAACTAATATCTAATAATGACATAGATCATGTTTTCACCACTAATAACTAACTGATAGGACAAATCAGACACTTACTAAACAAAACAGTGTGATTGATACCACAAGATAAACCAAGCTGAGCAATTTTTATTTGCATGTAGGAAAATTTTTGTTTGCTGATTTGGGTCTTCTCAAGCAATGTTTAATTTCCTAGGCATCCTCCATGAGGGTAACAGGCATGTTATTCTTCGTAGAATAAGAAGACTGTTTTATGTTAAATATTCACCACTGCAATATTTTCAGAATTTATAAATGTAGCAGAACGCATTCGCCTCTGAACAGCTCAGTACTGAGCTTGACAGTGAACACATGGAGAAAGGTAGTGAGCGAGATGGATAGGCTTTGGAGACAGTGCTCACTCCAATCCAGTTCTGCCACACAGATATAGAATAAGCATAAATGACTTACTTAGGGGGAACTTCCATTTTCTCAACTGTAAAATAAATATCTATCTATCTATCTATCTATCTATCTATCTATCTATCTACCTATCGTACCTTCCTTTCAGAATTTTTAACATTAGAGATAGGATAAGGAAATTATGTAACACAATGCCTGTCACAAAATAGTTGATCAATGCATAGGTGGTAGCAGCAGTTTCTTATTATCTTAATAGGAAATAATCATCTCTACTATTGCTTATATCTAAAATGACCCCCAAAGGTCTCACATATTCAGAGGTGGGCCTTTTAGAGGCAATCAGATCATGGCACTCTATGATCATCAATACTGGGTGAGTGCGTCAGTATCAGTATCCATTGATGTCTTCATAACTGGATGGATATGTACCTACAGGTGGGGTCTGCTTAGAAGAGATGGGTTGCAGGGCATGAGGTGGGAGGAAGCACCCTTGTCATTGTTCTCTTCTCTCTCTCTCTCTCTCTTCCACCTTCCTCCCTTCTATCCTCTCTCCACCTCTCTCCCTTCCTGACCAAATAGGTTGAACAGCTTTCTTTCTTTCAGATTGTGAGTGGCAGGTAATTTGTTCCAGAAGCAGAAAAGTGACTAATATATTCTCAAAGTTTCATTTTCATCCTGTATGATCTTGACATGGAAACAGAAAGGCAAATGATACAATAGCAAGGGATGTCAGTGGATATTATTATGTTTGTGGTGGTATTAATAACCAGAAGAAAGCAAGGAAAGTTAGCTATGTGAACTTCTGAGGTTGTAAAAAAGCTTATAAATAAAAAAATAATTACAAATAAGTCACTTCAATTGTTCTCAAAAGAAGGACATTGATAAGGAAATGCACCAGGTGTGGCGGCACATACCTAGGACCCCAGCTCTTGGGAGGGTGAGGCAGGAGGATCACAGTGCTACACAGGTGAGTTCAAGGCCAGCCTGCACTACAAAGTGAGGCCCCGTCCCCCCCAAGAATAATAATAGCCATTTTTATTGGGTTCTTACTGTATCCCATTTGCAAAATATTTTTCACATAGTGCCTATTTTCTTCTTGCTAATTTTCCAATGATTTCATGCGCAACTGTCATTCATCTCTTGGTTTTACCTGTATCAGAACTGAGTGAAGAGAACCAACAACTTGCCCAGGTCTGTGAATCAAGTAAATAGCAACGATAAGCTTTCCTGACATTAGTCAAATATCAGAACTTGGGTCTGATGTGGAAAAAAATTGTGTAATGTGTGAAAAAGTGGCAAAAAAATATATGAAGTTACAAGGAGTTAAATACTAGTAAAATATGCATTTAAATCTCAAGATAACTGAACAAGTTGTTACAAGAAAGACCTCCCAAAGTTATGGAAGCTGAGCCGGATCAGAAGCAGAGGCCTCGGCAGAAGCAAGCGATGGCAGGCTGTGAACGCCGCCGAACCCCGCGGGAACCTGGTCTCTGCGGAGTTCGGGCCCCACCTAACATGCTTGGGCTAAACACGGGTCTTGCTGTTGGCCGTCTCGTATGTTTCCCAACATTCTGTTTTATTCCCTGACATAAAAGAATTCAATTTTGATTTCATTTACTAACAAAGAAGAGGAATATTTTTTTAGCACTGCTCAGGCCTACTGCTTCCTGGGTGGGAGGAGCCCCCAGGGGCCTGTCTGCTGTAGGTCGCTGTGAACGGACTGGGCACTTCAGGGACAGAGTTCACTGGCACCTGCGCGATCACTTTGGGACTCAACTCTTCTGTTTGCCTTCTCCTCTAAAGAGTTGTTTGTAAAGCACGAGGATGTAAATATAAATACCCCTGCTTGTTAGAAAACCACTACTGATTAATTCTGTTAACTCCAGCCAAGGGGTTACCTTTTCAGTCTGATCTTTTGTAGTTCTCTATGGTATTAATGAAAATTAAAGGTGAGGGGACCATTGCTAACATAATACATTGTATAAAGAACTTGTCATTCCAATTGCTAAAGAAATTTCAATTATTGTATTTTCTAATGTTATTTCATTTATTTCTCTTCTGGCTTCCTTTTCCCCTTATTTGTATATTCTTTAGGCAGCAGTTTCTATTTACAGAAATGGTTTCATAATATTTATCATTTCATATAGCCATACAGTGCTATTGGAGAGTCCTTGATCATGGTTTTTGTATAATCATATTTTTATGAAGGTAATTTTATGCTGATTTTTCTGTTTCTGAGTCAAAAGATTACTGACTTTCCTAAGATATCCATAAAGTAATAGTACGTATTCAACCAGGATTATTACCTGGGATTTTAGGATTATCCATGAGTTAATTTAGTTTTGAATAAAAAATAGTCATCAGTAATCACTTTTAGTGATATGTAAAACGTTTCTTAATATCATTTCTTTCAGATAATTCAATCTAACCCTTTAAAGCTTACTTGTGTGATTGATTTATCCTCCTCTCATTTTCTCAGTATTTTAGATATCAAATTTTAGCAGAGTATATCACATGGAGAAAATGATAATAATCCATGATAAATTCTCTCTGCCAACAAAATCAAATATCTAAATAGAAAGAGGAAAACAGCAAAGATTTAGACAGTATAAGAGAAAGTGGAAGAAATACTAAGAGTCACAGAAATTCTAATGGCCCATAATACTAATATAGCATGGATAGGTTCCTAGGAATTACTGGAAAAGAAAAGGAAGTGCATCTTTTTAAATGAACTCTAGTTAAAATTTAGTGATTCCTTCAATTATAAATGTATGCAAAAATCACAGTATTAGAAGTACATGCAAGTTTGCTTCCAACAAAATCTGCAAATATTTATACTGACAATATTATTGCTGCATGTTTCTCAAGAAAGGATATTTATAATCTTTGCTACTTCAAAATTAAAATATCTACTAAATCTATAGCTATATTTTTCTCTGATGAATTCTTCAGTAACTATATTATAACATGATTTTTTTTCTGTATTTAGGGCAGCGTCTATAGGGTCTCACTATACAGATCAGACTCATAGAGACCTTCCTATTTTCAGCCTTCCAAGCACTGGGATTAAAGGTGCGTGCCACCATGCCCAGTCTCAATCACTGTCTCAGCATGTCCCGGAGGCAGGGCCAGCACAGCACACCAGGGACTGAACCCCAGCCAGTGTGCTCTACCTAAGAAGGTGCTTTAGTCTGCTGAGCTAGCTGGCTGGCCCTACAACGTGATATTTTAAAATAACTGCATTTTAATAAAATAGTTTTCCTTTGTAATTATATGCTTCCAATTTTGTGCAACTTTAAATGTTGTTCTCTAAGCTTTCCCAGATTCTCAATGCCTTCTATGGCATGGAAGCTGAGAAGACTTATCAGTGGAGAGCACAGAGGACAAGAATAAATGATGGGCAGAAGGAGGCCTCCCAGAGAGAGATCTTCGGATCCAATAAATTCAGTAAAGATCAACTTCTGTAAGTGATTAGCTCTCTTGGGAGGAGATTTGGTCTGCACAAAGGAGGGGTAATTTACTCTAATTACTTTTGCTTTATTTGAATATTTTAGCAATCTGAGTGTATTCTTGTATAATAAAAAGGTACATATGTATGAAGTTAAATGAGAGACACACACACACAGAGAGAGAGAGAGAGAGAGAGAGAGAGAGAGAGAGAGAGAGAGAAACAGAGAGAGATGAAGACATAGATGGAGAGAGAGAGAGACAGACAGACAGACAGACCTAGAGACAGAGAGAGCAAGTCTAACATTAGGATGGCACATGCATTTGCCAGGGCAGGCCAGCAGCTGAGGGTTCCACATCATCAGAAACCTTTTGTCCTGACTTCAAGTTTCCATTTAGTAACAGGCCCACCCAAGCCACAGGCTGTGCATCTGGGCCATCCTGGGATTGATCTCCCTCATTCATGAACCGGCTCACTGGACTTCAGGTGAGCTTTCTGAAACTCAAATGTTTTCCTTTAGGAAGCTAGGGTAATAGGTATTTTACAGAATGGATGTCATATGGTAGTTAAAGTGAAGATACACGTCAAGTGTGTGGGACAATATTTGATGTGTAACAGGCACCAAAGTGCCAAATATCATCACTAATCTTATGTTGAAGGTCAGGGAAGCTAGTTAGAGGGTTTCAGTTTTATGAAGTTACAGACAGCATTAGAATTTTCTGTTATGGTCAGGATCAGAAACATCTCCAGATACTTCACATGAAGGTTTGGTCCCTGCTGAAGGTGTGGGGAAGGTCTGAATCTCTGGGCACCAAAGTGGTAAGAGAAAGGGGCCCTGGTGGCCTGCTCTTGAAGGAGGCAGAGTACCCTAGCCTCTCCTATCTCTCTTGTGCTTCCCAGCCTTGCTTGCCAGGTTGAACAGGCTTCCTTGGTCTTGTGTTCCAAGATATTTTGTGATGTCACAGGCCCAAGACTGCGAGGCAAATGAACTTTTTTATCTTCTTAAATTTATCTTATTTGTTACAGTCTTATAAAACTGAATAACAGAATTTTTATTAGTTTTGTGGTAGTGGGAACCAGACCTAGGATGGCTGGATCACTAAACTACATAACCAGCTCCCTGCCATTTTAAATTCTGAAACAGGTCTGGGTTGGCCAAGCTGGGTTCAAATTTGAGAACCCCTTGCTCTAAACTCCATAGTGCCAAGATTAGAGCACAATGTTCATTTTGCTCTTTAGTTTTACTTATCTACCAACATCATACCAAAATGGTTCCCAAGTTTATGTGCTCATTTTTTTTAACTACAAAAGATGATTTCTGTGCATGAATCTATCATTATAAACTTTGCCTTTCTATTTAAAATATTTTTCAGAATGTGTGTTTATCCTAATACAAGTTCATAAGGTATTTTTGGATTCTTCTAATGACAAAAAGATGTTCAGAACTATCAACTGTCGTTTAGAAGTGTTTTGATTTTTTTTCATTGTCTGGTGCATTTTAAAGGCATTAATTTTTGATTCTAGAAAGTGATTTCTTCTCTGGCCCATTGATTATTCAATAGTGCATTGTTTAATCTGTATGTGTTCATAATTTCTGTGGTTTTTCCTGCCATTGATTTCTAATTTTGTTACACTATACATACATGGGATTATTTATATTATTTTGTATATTAGCTAAGTTTTGTGATCCATTTTAGAGAACATTCTATTTGCTACTAATGAGAAGATTCTGTCTTCTGTTGTTGCTAAGTTGAATACCATAGACTTGTTATGTCCATTTTCTCAAAGGTGTGTTTCATTTGGTATCACTGTTAATTTTTTGTCTAAATAGGTCTGTGAATTTGTAAAAGTGGAATGCAGAGGTCTTCCACAATTGTGCTGATATTTATCTAATTTTTTATGCTGAATAATTTTTGTTTTATGAAGTTGGATGTACTCATTGCATACAGATTTAAAATCGTTAACTTTTGTTGTTGATGTGTTCCTTTTACCACCAGTATGTAGGGACTCTCATTTCTGATCAGTTTTCACTTAAAGTCTATTTCGTCTGAAAATAGGGTAGCTACTCCTGCTTGCTGTTAGGATTGTGCTGCACAGAAAAATTCTCTCCCATCCTTTGATTTTTAACTTATAGGCTTCTAAACATATTAAACATATCTCTGACATGTAGCATAGTAGTGGGTTTTACGTTTTGATCAATAGTTCCATTCTGTCTCTTGACTGGGGAATTGAGACGATGTACATTGAATGATATTCCTGAAAGATAATTGACTTATTTCTGACATTGTATTGTTTATTTCTTTTGCTCATTTATTTATCTTTTTTCCCTTTTGGTAATTGTTCATCCTCTTTACTGTGTTCATTTGAGTAGGCCCTTTGGTGTTGATGTCTTCATTATATTTATCTAGGATATCCTTGAGTTTTTTGGTAATTCTGGTTTGGCATTCATGAATTTCTTATGGTGGTGCTCATTGTGGCATGTCCTGATTTTTCTGTCAATTTTGAAAGAGAGCTTTATAGGATATGTTAATCTGAGTTGAACAGTGTTGTCCATTAGAGGAATACCTCCCTCTTTATGTTTTCCTGGTCTTTAAGGTATGTGCTGAGAAACGAATAGTAATTTTAGTAGGTGTACTTCTGTGAGTGATTCATTGTCTTTCTTTAATAGCTTTTAAAATTCATTATGTTGGAGTTTAGGAATTTTGCCTAATTTTCAACGGGAAAATGTTTTTCTGCTCATGGCTGTTTGGGGTTGCTATTTGTTAATTCACTTGCCTTGGTAGCTTTTCATGGACTACAATCCTTTGCTAAGCCTACAATCCATGCCTTGTATTATTTTGGTTGGCTTAGTTAACTTTATATTTGTATCTTCTTTTAAGCTCACTGATTATCTTACTTGTAACATCTATTATCTATTTAGATATATCATCTTTACACTTTGTTAAATTGATATTTGTTTCTTTTTTTGTCATCTTGTCTAATTCGGCCAGTTAGTTTCTGATTTCCTCTGATTGGTATACAGTAGATTAGCTTTAGAGGACTTTAGAGTTTTTGGAGGGATTGTGTTGCTTTGTTTTCTCGTGTTCCCTGAGTGTTTGTGCACCTGCACATGCATGCACTCACACTGAGGGCCAGAATCAGATGGAGACTGTTGCTGCTATGAGGATCTCCTTAGTTAGTGTTAGCTTCCTAGTGATGCAACTTGGCTTTGGTTGAGTGTTGATATCTGTCATCCTCTTCAACAGACTCAGTTTAATAGGACCAGATCTAGTCCCTGTGTTATGAGCTCCTACCAGTTACAATGTCCACAATTCAGCTGCTTATATTCAATCTTGCTATAACAATTTTGCCCTTTTATGGATGCCAGCCTGTGCAGCACCATACTATTACTATGCGACCCTACTACTACTAATGGGTAAATAGGGTGGAATATGGGAGAGAAGAAACAAGGGGGAAAAGGGCGGATCTGTAGAAAGAGAAGGACACAAACATCAATAGATGTAAACATTGGAGATAGGAGATAGGACTGCCAGGATTACTTTATAGCTGAATTAATGAACCAGAGAGGAAGAGTTTGAGAGAATATTTGAGTGAGTAGGAGAAGCAGCACAGAGGGAAGCACAGTTGGAGACTGAGAGAAGCTGCACGGTCGATTGATCCTGTTATTAAGTCGGCAGTCAGCTTGTGTGTGCATTCTCTGCACACAGCTTCATAGAGGGTTACCCTGTACAGGTTGCCTAAGAGGTGTGCCATTTATATGGAAGCAGTGCTTCATTTTTATTTTTCTTGGCATATACACATATGCTAGGAAAGGGAAAGAGGGAACATCAAGGAATAATAAAGGGAGAAAGGAAAAGGAAGAGAATAAAGAAAAACACCTCCTCCCTATGCCCATGAGGTTGAAAAAAGCTGTATTAAAGCACTGCCACAGTTCTATTTCTACTGCCCTGTGAGTTCAACAGTGACACTCCACAACCCCCTCCACACACAGGGAGCCTGGCCCTGTGGGGGCCAGACACACTGGCAATGTGGCTCTTTCCTGGCTCTGCCTTCTCTGACCCACTATGACCTCAATAATTATGGTGCCCTCCTCCCAGTGACCCATCAGGTTGTGGCCTGTCCCCCATCTGTCTCCAGCTACCCTGCTGGTGCCTCCCCTTGGCTTTCAGTTTCTCTCAGGAGTGGATTGGAAGATCTTGCTTTTTTGTTCCCCTTCCTATGGGGGAGGCCAGAAAGGCTGGAGCTGCGGTTCTCTCCTCAGACTGGGTGAAAACCAGGTCAGAGTGCAGGGGGTGGGCAGGCACAGGCTAGCTTCTTCCTCTAACCCCCGATGCTAAACTGTACCTGGCGAGCTTCTCTCTCTGGGTTCCAGTGTCTGGCTTTCCTGTTCTTCCCCACATCAGTGTATCTGAGGTTCTCCAGTGTGCATCACGGAGGAACCTTGCATATGCCCAGTCTACCACCCGGAACCTCAGGTTCCAATTGTGATATAAGACCAGCACCCTAACGCTCTTTTCAATTTAATAGAGAACATTTGTTTAATGTGTCTAGAAATGGTTCTGCATTTTCTTGCGGCTCCTAAATCCAATCGCCCAGTTTGCAGAGGTCTGTTGGTTGTTTTTTTTCTCTTCTGATCACTCCTCTTCACACTGTAGCAACTGTAGTTGTTGTTGCCCCCATCACTGTTACTGTTGTAGCTTGTTTGCAGAAAGCTTGAAGGATACATATTAGATGTTATTTGCTGGGCCTGGAAGTTAATTCAAAGGTGAACATGGAAGAAGAATAAACATGTGTGGGAAATTTGGCATAGGATTTTCTTTGTAGTAACACTGAACAACTGGAAGAGAGAGAAGCACATCTCATTCTGCCCACTGCAACTGCTAGGTATGCTGTATTGGCTAAGAACAGGGCCTTGTTCAACCTCAGCCTTTTCAGGCCTACTTAGGAATAATAAAACCAATAAGATTATTGTGGAGATTGAATGTTTGCCGTCTACTAAGCATTATGTCAAGCACATACCAAGAAAACATTCAGTGAGAGCTGTTTTCTTTATTTCTTTTACTGTGACTTAGCCTTGAGAGCATCCTAGGGGCCGGGTCAGTATTAATAATGACAAGGAAAAGGTTTACAGCATTGAAGAAGAGGGTGGCTGATTGTTATTTACTCTGTTACATGAAAAGAAGCTGCAAAACACTATCTAGGAGGTTAATTATACTGAATAACTCTTTCATACATCTCTATATCTGTGTCTCATAAAAATTCATGTCTATCTGGAACTTCAGAAAATGAACTTGTTTGGAAATAGAGTCTTTGAAGATGTAATTAAAGTAAGGACAGGAATGAAGATTAGGATGGGCCTCCAATTTAATAAGAATATATTTAGAGACAAGAAGGTCCTGTGGAGGCACACAGCAAGCTATCATCCGAGGCCAGAGGCAGAGATCAGAGTTGTGCTGCTGGGACCTAAGGAGATGCCTGGGCCCTGAAGTTGGAAGAGGCAAGAAAAGGCTCTACTAAGGGGCTTAGAAATCACATAGCCCTTCTGAAATTTCAATTTCAAACTTCTGGCCTCCAGAATTGTCAGAGAATAAATCTGTGTTATTTCAGACCACTAAGAGTCTGGTAATTTGTCATGGAAGCCTCCAGAAAATAACACAGTATTACATAAGGCCCTCGCTGTGTGGGGTGGGATTGGGGAAGTTTTGTTTTCTCTCATTCTTTAAAGAAACTGAGAAGTCTGATACAGAACTGCGATCTGGAATGTCCTCCCAGAGCTCCTATGAGGAAACTTTGGTCTCTCGCCGGTGGAACAATTAGGAGAGGACTAAGTGCAACCTCCTGGGAAGGAGGAAGTTCTTTTTCTTTTCTCCTTTTTAAATTTTTTTTATTTTTGTTTTATTGAAGTACAAATCTCAATGAGACAGTTTTAAGATACCTTGACAAGATGGATTTGATAAATTAATACATTGCAAACTGTTTTCATAATGTTTTTGTATCATAGAAGGTACATACATGATATTATACTTACAGACATTACTATACCATATGTCTCTTATCAGTAAATTAAGAGAGTGTAGCTATTTGCATATCTTATTTTTTAATACCTGAATTACATCAAAGATTCAATAATTAATACTTTCTACCTTGTTATTTTCCTAGTGGTCGTCCATAGTAATAGAAGCTGACATAATATCTTGTCCAATCACCATTAGTGCAAATCTTGCCTCTCATAGAATTATGTAGAAGCACGGCGTTATCCATCCCCACTGTACTGTCCATACACACACATCATGATTCTTCCTTTCTATACCCCTATACCTGTCAAAGATGGGCACTCCATTGTCATTCTTTCAAGGCAACTTGGCAGGGTGTAGTTTTTGCCTGGCCTCCTTGCTCCCTGTTTCTCTCTGTTTCCTGTCTACCACAAGGTGAGCACTTAATGCCATGTTTTGTTTTGCCTCAGGTCAATAGCCATGGAACCAGCCAATCAGAGGAAACCTCTGAAGCTGTACACCAAAATAAATCTTTCCTCCTTTTAAATTGCTATTTCAGGTATTCTACCACAGCAACGAAAAGCTCAATAGCACAGAGTTCTTTATTCTTGCAATATGAATTCCCACCATTTCATTTCTTTCAAGTATCTTCTCCTCAGGAGAAACAAATACATTAAGGTCTACACGATAAATGTAGAGCATTGAGAGGAACACACGACTTTTAAGTATCTTATAAACATTTATTTTTAGGAAAATATCAGAAAATATAGTCTTGACTCTGCTCTTGAGATACGCAGAGAAATTCAAACTAAACCAAAACCTGGAACATGTTAAAAATGAAAAGAACATATTGAAGATTTCTAGTGAAGTCTGAAGGTGTGGGGGGCAGAGCTGCTTTCTTACTTCACCACTCCGAAATGAGTCTGCATCTGACTATTTGTGAATACAGTACTGAAAACAACAACAACAAGAAAAGACATGTGATAGGTATGGGTAAATTAAGAATTTCAAGATGGGATATTCACCTGAGATTATCTAGTTTGGCCTAATATAGTCATAAAGGTCCGTTATACAAGGTGTTAAAGGGGAGAAACAGACAGACAACCTTGTCTGTGGGCTACAGAGATGAAGGAGACAAAAAGATCCAAGGGACGCTGGCAGTTAGTAGAAGCTGGAAAAGGCAGGGAATCAACTTTCTCCTAAGACCTTCCAGAAGAGACCAGCCTTGTTAAGACCTTCAGTTTAGTCAGTAGGCACATTTTGAACTGCTAAGCTACACAATTACAGGAGAATAAATGCGCACTGCTTCCTGCCAGTGTTTCTGATCTCTTGTTACAGTAGCACAAGGGAACATGTAGCACAAAATGTGCAGATGATTGGGGTAAGATATTATGAAAACTTTCAATCACAAATTCTTAAAATTCAAGACTTAGGGTATTTCTCTTCATTGATCACAAACACAAGAAAATACAGCACCACTTTAGAACAGCATTTCCTGAGGACCTCCTAAGCCATGGAACCAGCCAATCAGAGGAAATCTTAATAAACTCAGCATCACACCACATAAAATTAATCATCAGTTCAGGACTGATCCAGCAAAATGTTTTCATGAAGAGACTCCTGGCTATTTACCAGATGCAGAATGTAGGCCTTGCTCTTCACAGCACGTGTAGGTTTTGGGTTTCAGTCTCTTTTCTTGTCGGAGTGCCTGTGTCACTATACATGGGTAGGTGGGACTTTTGGTTGATTCCCATTGAAACGCTCCACACAACAGGTAAAAACAGTGTGGCACAATCCTCTTAACTCCGTATCACTAATTATTTCAAAGTATTACCACTTAAAAATATTTTCTATCTCTAGATTAACTATAAGGTATCTATGGATTCCAAAACAATGCAGTTTGGGAACTATCTGGCTGTTTAAACAGGGAGGACCAGCTCTGCTCTAAGTTCTGGCTTCTGACTTCCTTTGCACAAGTCCCACTGACTTTCTTCCCTCTTCCCTGGAGCTCTCTGATAACTATGATAAGCTCCATTCAGTGGACAGTCCTATGAATAATAAAGGATGTTTTTCTCCCCCCTCATTTACTCTGGAAATTCTAAAGGTCTGAGAAGCTTTGGGCCAGCATTTAGGGCAAGGGGCTCCTCTTTCCCATGAACTTTACTGCCAGCTTTCTGACAATTATCCATTCTGTTCATTTGCATAGTATTTTAAAAATATGTCAAGAGAAGTGGTGATGGCTGTTTAAATGTAGCATTATGACAGGGAAAGAAAAAGTGTCTGGTGCACTCGAGCCTGCCACATAAAAGTCACTGAGTCGCCTGATGACAAAACAAACAGTAAGCTGCTTTATATCTATCTTTAAGTTTTATGCCAAGCTGCAATTACAGACTTTTGTGGCTGAAATATAAGCCAGGTGTTTTTTTTTTTTTTTTTTCTCAAAATATTCAGCAGGAAGCAGCTTTGGGCTGTCCAGGGCTCTCACTACCTTGTCACATTGCTCTGCTCCATTTTCCACCCTTGCCCTATTTTTGTGAGTGGAGACTGAGCAAGAAGATAAAACAGCAGAAGTCCATTTGCCACGGTTTGGTGAAAGTGTCTCATTCCTCCTGCACTTCAGCGGATGTGGGAGAAGAGAAGGTGTCTCACTTCTCAGCCAGCAAAGGGAAGCTGCTGGGTGCAGGCGGGCAGCACCCACAGAGGAGGGCACCCAGCCCTGGTCCCCAGGATTCAGTTTCCCTCGCGCACTTGCACTGCCCATCTCCATTCTGTTCTACCTTCTACAAAAACAGAGAGGGAAAAGTACTGATGAAATATCAGAGATGTAAATTTGGAAATAAACTTGGAGACTCTGGATAAGCAAGAGCCTTGGAGAAAATTCAAAACCTGCGTTCCTGCACTTTCAGCCATGCAGAGGCAGAGGGCTGAAGGGAATGAAGGAGGATGCAGGAGGTGATGCCCTGCGGGAAGCTGGCTCCTGACCAGACACCCAGGGAAAGGGGAGAGAGCTCTCAAAGGCTACCAGGCAGGTCAGGCAGAGTCACATCGGTCCCATGAAGTGAAAATACTTTCATCTTATCCCAGTAGTTAATCCTGGCCACTGACTGTTTTTTTTTTTTTTTTTTTTTTTTTCTTTTGGCAGCACCAGGGATTGAACTCAGGCCCTTACCCTTACGCTTATCAGGGAAGTGCTTATTCCACTGAGCCATCTCCCCTCAGGCCTCCACTGACTGTTTTGACAGTGGTTTCCCCACCACCACAGGTCCCCTGGGTTAGATCACAGCAGAATATCCTTAGGCACTTTTACAACAGGGTAAAGAAAGTCCATTTGGTTATATTTTAAATGAGCTTAGCAGGAACATTTTGGGTGGTTTTTAAACATTTCTACACATATAGTTAACTTACAGCGTCAGGCCTGAAATACTTTGATTACCTAATGGGCTGGTGTACAGAGCTTTGGGACAGAGGGCACGAGGGCACGGTCAGGTGTTGCATGGGGACACAAACCTGTCTTCTCCTGCAGCACACTGTGGATTGGAGGAGAAAGGCAGTTTGGAATATGCAGAGTGGAAGGCTGGTCTATGAAATATCCTTCAGAGCCTAACAGTTGCTACCTGAAGTAAGTCTGGTGGAGGACTTTCTAAATTCGTCAACCATTCTAAAAATTTACCTATCCTGAAAGAAGCCATTTCAGATGGTCAACAATTAAAAAAAAAAAAAAAAAGTTTGGATTGCCCTGTTCATGGAAAGACTGAACTGCCTTGCTAATCTCTCTCTGAAAATGATCTTACAAAGTTTTTCATAAGACAGAAATCAGTGACTATGCACAGGAAATTATAGGGAAGGGCATCTGGCCGTTAACTAAACAATTCTGGATGTTATTATGCTGCCTGTGGTGTTTGCAAGCTTTCTGAGCTTTATGACAGAAGTGATCTACTTCCTCACTCTTAAGTGCTCATGTTTTTAAAAATCTAATTCTGGTTGCCTTTTGCAATAAAGTCTCATTCTGTTCCTCAGGCTAGTCTTGAGCTTGTTATGTTGTTTGTTGGCCTCAAACTTGGGGTGATTCTCCTGCCTCAGCCTGAGAGTGCTGAGATTATAAGCACATGCCACCATACCTCGCATATATGTTAAAGCACATTCCCTCTCTCTGAATAAGCTTTGATCTCAACAAAACCTGGCTTTGTTCCTACAATAAGGCAATCAAGACTGCACAGTGAGCTAAAAAAACTATCGTAACCATCTCACAGAATACTGATTTTTTCCCCCTAGGAAAGCATTTCAAAATGTATTCTTGGGAACATTCTCTAAGCAGATGTAAGCAAAACCCTGCAGAAGCAAGGCATGCTACTCCTGGCTGCAGGTGGCGCTGGGCAGCCCTGTGGGCATTGCCATGGTAGCTGGTCGGCACCCGGAAGAGCAGATACAACATCATCAGGTGTAGCAGCAGACCTTCATCTTGCATTGAGAGAAGCTCGCACATGGCAGCCAGTGCCAAATCAAACATGCCACGCAGACAGCCAGCGAGCAATTACTGAAAAACTGCTGGCTCTTGGTGAATCTCAATCTACCTCTGTGATTTTCCTTAGACAGACACACTCCCTTTCTAAGTAATGGTGCCCATTTCAGGCTTGTTATTAATCACATTTGCTTCTTAAAGTCAAAATAGAAAGCAATATGACCCGAGTTAAGTAGATATTAAACGCAAATTTGCTTCCTCATGATAGCAGGCTTTCTCCAAACCTGACAAAAATGCTTGCACATTACAAAGCATGGGGGCCTTATGGCTTGTGCTGCTCCTGTCCTTAAAGTGACTGCAAAAGCCATGAGCGGACATTTGGTTTGCTTACTCTAAGTTCCATGAAGCCAGGGATTGCCTTTTCTTACCATTTTATTCCAACAGCTCTCAAGGGTTGACTTATACTGGAAGCCTCATGAGCACACCAAATCAGCTTTTCTGTACCTTTTTTCTCTACAAAGCTACCAACATTTGCTAAGAGAATTTTAGATAGAGTTGATGAATGCAAGGCAATATATTTTCATTGGTTGTGATTAATATTATACTACTGGCTGTATTTAGGAGAAATGATCTTGTTTTGACTTTAATTAACTTGCACTTTTTCCATTTATTTTTAAACTTTTGAACTAAATAGACCCTTCAATCACTGTTTTCAGTGACTACCTTTGAATTTAAAACGACCTTTTCTTCTATAAATGTATTCATGACAACTCTTTGATGTTTCTCTCCTTACAATGTACCAGCATTTATTGGGAAATTTATAGTTCTTTTTGAGCTTATTCATTCATATATTTCATCTGGTACTGTAAGCTTTAGATATGGGAGGGCTTTGTTTAACTCCGTGTAACTGTTTGAGTGCATACCCTCAATAAATGCCTGATAAAAGGAGGTGCAGACTTTTTGTCCATATTAGACCAAATAATAAGTACAGAAATAAATTTTGAGGCAAAGATGCATTTCTGATTTTTATATTTTTCATCCTATATTAAAAACACAGACCCAGTTTATTTCAATAGACTTCTAAGCTACTTTTCCTAGATTAACAAAAAGTACAAAGACTACATTTTCATTTCATCATTTTTCTGCTGTTTCATGCTTCTGTTTTCTGGAAAACTTTTACAAATGTATGTGTTATTTTCTTGACCTTTCCAACCCTGTCCTCTGGCCTTCAACCAATACATAAATCACCTGGCTGTACTCTGAACACTAAAACACATAATTTTTTTTTGTTCTTCTTTTGGAAGAAAGGTTTTAAAGAAAATGCTTTTTTAGAACAAAAGTAAAATGCAAAAGGAAGCTTTTACAGGACATGTGCAGGGAGAGAGACATGTTTGGAACAACATACAGACAGCATATAGCTCCTGTGGGCCACACTCCCTCTACATAAAAAAATGGAGAATTTAATAGCTTATGATGCAAGAAATCCCAGAAATACTGTTGTTTCCAAACATGCATGAAATTACTTTTTAATAACTAAGTTTCCTTAAGATACTATTTGCAAAATAAATGTATCCATTCTGACTTCTTAACTGTCCTGACTTTCACTAAAGTGATACTCAGTGGGCTGATCTCTCTACTTTTTCCCCCCAAAAGAAGCTATTTTCTTTCATCAGCAGTCTGGTTTTAAGTGTGAAGAAGAGAGTAGTGGAGTGAATTATAGGGTACAACTGTTGCTGCCCATGAGGCAGTAAAATTCATTGGGTGGAAAAAAAGGGAATGTGAGTAGAAAATCAATTGCTATCGATGAGGACAGCTACAACCATTGTTGAAAAGAAATTCTGTTAAATTCCAGAGGTAACATACTGCATGCCGTTTGGAGAGTGCCTGTAGGTTCCCGTGTTCACATTTACATTTTCACATGAAAACTGTCAGAAAATTCTTGTTCACTTTGTATCATTAGATGTTACAGGCAAGTGAAATCCACAAAGAAGCTTTAATAGATGCCCTTGGCAGAACAATGATAATATCTTGATATAAATATTTTCATACTTTAACCCATAGGACAAAATTAGCAGAAACTCAGAGACTAGGACCGTAATCAGTAACTACCTCAGTACCACAGAGATGGAAAGTGACAGACTAGGGAAGATTTCAACCTACTCTGGAAAACCTTCAAAACCTATAAATTCACATATGTTATAAATATGGGATTTACGATAAGATGAAATGACACCGGAGCTGAGGTGTCTCCACTAAGAAACTTAGACCCTCCTTGGAATAAGAAGATGCACTCCTAGTCCCTGAAAAAAAAAATGTGACGTGAATGCCAAAACACAATAGGCAGAGCAAAGCAACAGTAATGCTATGAGACTATCAAGTACTGCTTAAGACTGTGTGTCACCCGCGCTGTCACAGTGTGCCAATAAGCTACATCCCCCAGTGTTTGGGTTTTGGTATAGTCACCTCTCACATTGGTGGTGGGGTTATGCTGTATTAGTTATTCTTCTTGTGGCTGGGACAAATATACTACACTCAAAATGAGGGAAGGATTATTTAGCTCATAGTTACTGGAGGTTTCAAGACACCGGAGGAGAGGCTGGGGCGCTGCCGTGTCCAGGATGACCCTCTCCACATGTCTGAGAAAGCACAGACTTAACGGTTGGAACCTCTGTGGCTCTGCCCCTCTGGTACCTCCCTGGTCCTCTGGCCCCGCCCCTCAAGCCACTCATTGCTCTTCCAGCTGTGTCTGCCCCATAACTTACATGAGGCTTTGTGGGGATAACTTGACATAAACCATAACTCTTCCTTTGCCTAACAGCATAATAATCATAGTATTTGTGAGACAGAAGTTTGAGGCTGGATTTCTTAGACTATGTCCTCTTGAATTCTGGAACTGGGAGATTAAAAAGGACTAGCTACTTTGGAATAACAGAGGGATGTTTAGGTAGGTCTTGGGTAATGTAGTTACTGTGAAGCTGTGTGATGCAGCCAAAGCCGGGCTTCGCTATGAGCAGAACTACCCTGCTGATTTTACTGTGGACTCTGGAATTTGGAGAAATGACAAATCATTATTACTTTAGCTCCCTCTACACCTGTGCTTTATTATAGAGCTGTAGATAGCTAACACAACTGGAAAACTATTTTCAAGTTTTCAATGCCTTGGGTAAAATAGACCCACTCCTCACTTTTCTAATGAAATTATATACTTCAGCATAACGCTAGTTGGTGTGCATCTCATTAACCACACCTGGGGGATATGGGAAGCAATTTTTGTGTTCACTCGCTTGACATAATGAACAGCCAGGTGTGTACACATGTGCCACAGTGTCAAATGGAGACACTGAATGCTCCATGTGACATTTTTGTGCATGTATTGCTGGACACTGTGAGGAACAGTAAGCTATACCTGTACCATACTTTGTAATATAAACATTACTTCATCATAAAGGAAGCCAGGTGTGGCATGCAGTAGCTTTGCCTGCAGAAAAGAGGAGTCCATCTGGGCTTCTACCCACTTGGCTGATGGGGCAAGCTGTGCTCAAGAGCTCTGAAATAGCAGCAGGGCAGTTGTGCCCCCAAAATGCTCACTGCTGAATTTCTCTACATGTAGGATTGGTTTTTAAGAATGTTTCCTTTTTTTTTCTTGTTTAATTAACCCAGTTCAGTAGAAGGAAAAAACAATTTGCAAGTTTTGGAAAAGGTTGAAAGTGAGTCAGCAGGTAACTCCGGCAGTGATGGTGGCGATTCTGACCCTGGCCATTTGATCCACAGGTCCTGCGACTGTGAGGCAGAGAATGAATGGACTGATACAGAACGGTGTGAAGACCTCCTCCACTCAGACGAGGAAGAAAACAGCAATTCGGAGTATGTACTTGATTCACTGAAATGCAACAAAATGGTCACACAGGCCTGACGAGTGGAATGTTAAACGTAGGCCCCAAAATAGAATTAGATTCTTGGCAGGGGTAAAGCCTGTTGGATGGAATGCCAGCAGTGTATGTTGCAAACTGTAACACACAATATGCTTCAAGATGTTGTGAAATACACAAATGGTGAAATACTAGTAAAAAATTCTGTGTGTACCTAATAGTCATACTCAAAAATGGGTTTTGTGTGGCACCTTCCTATCTGAACTGAAAGCGTTCTTGGTCTCCAGTACTTAGCCATGGTTTTTCAGGATAATTACAGGAGTAAAAAGACTATGCAGAACTGATGTGTGTGGGGTTGAGATTTGTAGAATAACAGTGACACTAAGGAGATATGGTTTCCTCAAAATTGCCCAAGATTTGATGACAAATCACCCACCAGGAAATAAAAAGAACTGATAAGCTGGCTGCTATCTGCTCATTGTTTGAGAGCTTTGCTTCCAAATGACAACCAATTTACACACCATCTGAATATGTAAGTATTGATGGACAGCTCCCAGCATTCTGTGGTTCCTGTAGCTTTAGGCAGTATTTGACAAATAAGCTTTCAAAAACACAGTATCAAAATATATGCCTCAGTAGATGTGAAGACGTATTATGCTTTGATTCTGAAATCTATCTGGGAACTCAGCCACCAGGTCTCTATTTATGCAGTAGTAAAACTAATGATGTTGTAAACAGGCGTGTTGCCCCTAATCTCCTCATCTAGTAGAAATGCAACATTCAGCAGTTGCAGTATCAGTTACCATTGATTTTGCCTTTGCCAGCAAAGCACAGGTTGACCAGCGTAGGAACTGTACGAAAGAACAAAGCAGAAATTTCTGATGAAACATTGCAATTTCAAAATAGAGAATCGTATAGCACAATCTCTGAATTCCAAAGAAAGAATATTAGTTCCACATATGGCAACAAAAAAAAGTATTACTGCCATCAACCTTGCACCATGATGGCAAGATCAAGAGAGAAAATGTGACAAAAATGAACCTAGGGCTTGTAACCTTTTACAACAGACCAAAGACAGAGTTGATGTTGTTGATGAGCTGTGAAGCAACTATGATGTCATTCAAAACACAAACTGTTGGCCAATGATTGTGTTTTACTCAGTTCTTAACATGTGTGGCACAGTTTCATAGTTTGTAAAGAAAATACCAACTGCAAAATATCACAGAGAATTCTGGGACTGGGACTGATAAAAGATCACTTACAACAGAGGAAAGACAGACTGTTTCGGCTAAATGAACAATGCAAAAATCTGGAATCGACTGGTGAGCTAACAAGGAACAGACAGGTGCAAGCTCACAAAGACCTACAGCATCAACAGGCAAACCAAAAGGATGTCAGCTATGTGCTAAAAATGGATATGGAACGTGTACAGATCATGTGTGAAGATTGCCTGTCACGCGACCATTAAATCAAAGGTTATTTCTGTGGTACTTTTGTATTTTCATTGTACTTCACATAGGTATTTGTTTTTGATGTTATCTTTTAGGTTTTGTAAGTAAGTAAGGAGCCTTCAGCCTCAGTCTGTCCAGCAAGCTCAAAGGCTTGGGTTCCATACCTGGTGCCACACGCTGTGCTGGCCACCGAAACCAGATGTGGCGGCACATGCCTGTAATCCCAGCGTTGGGGAGGCTGGGACGGGAGGATCATTATAAGTTGGAGCTGCACAGTGAGACCCTATGCCAAATAAATAAATAAATGAAAGATGAAAACTAAGTTTAATAAATAAATAAAATCATACAGCATGATAGGAGGCTAAATTAGGAGGATGACAAGTTTGATCCCAATCTGAACATTTTAGAGATTTAGTGAGAGCTATCTCAAAATAGAAAATAAGATAGGGGTTAAGGAAACAGCTTGGTATAAAGTCCCTGACTCAAGCTCAGCACTGCAAAAACATTATATTAAATCATACAGCTAAAAAGAGAAGAAAATAGTCGAAAAATTAACTCTCATCTGAAATATCCCCAGTAAAATTCAAAGTACACCAGGGAAAGTGCTGGAGCAAATGTCATCCGTCTAAGCTAAGTCCACACATCCTAGAATTCAGCACCAGACCATGTGAGATGCTTACCACACTGCCCCTAAGTGGTCACAAAGCCTAGGGAGTGGGAATTAACTGTTTCAGCATTCTCCTCTTTGCCAGCGTCTTTACACCATTTTTAAATATCCAACATATAGATAAGTTCTGATAAATGGAGATGTTGGCTTCACATCAGGTCCTTTCAGCAGCATCCCCCGAAGGTGCAGGCAGGCCAGCTCCAGCCCTGTTTCTCATTTGCTTCTGAGGCTCTATTCACTTAATTTTAAGACCTACTTTGTACATACAGATCTCACAAGATATTTTCTGCTATTCAGTCATATACATCCGCTGTCCTATGTGTTTTGTTTTTTAAGTGATGGATCTGTGAGTCACACAGGGGCTGAAATCTATTACTTTATGATCCTGAAAGGTTTGTTGTATCTCACCACACAGATTTATCTCTCTTTTTCATAATACATGAAGTGTAATCAAAATGTATGATGAATGATTAAAGTAAACTTTTTATTCTGGTAGAAGGCATTTCTAACTAACATTCTTCCACCTGCTTACCCTCTCTCTGAACGCAGCTATCCCACTGCTCTTGCCGCTTTCCAAAGCAGTTTGGGAAATCCTCTGCGGTGGTTGCCATCTACAGTGTACCCTGCTCAAGTCCCATGTGTTTGAATGTTGCCTGGATTGCAGGGGTGCTGCACTCCGTGGAGAGTTAGCCCACCGCTGAGTTCATAGCTGAAGTTGCTGCCGGGAAACTGGGCCTGCTGGGAGGAGCCTCCGGGGCCTTCTTCCTTCCCTGCGCTTCTTATCATGCTTCCGGCTGCCTTTTCCTCCACCATACCGTCCAGCCTCTAAACCTCTCCTTCTTTACATTGTGGATGTTGGCATTATGTACCACTGATAGGAAACTGACTGAAGCATACTGCCTTGTGTCTTCATAAGATGCAATTAAAAAATACAGTGAATGCTGCTGTGCAGCAAAAAGAATAGTAGGCTTCTAAAAATTTATAGTATCTCCTCATTCATAGATCTGGCACCCTGTGACTCTTAGCTTTCCTCAAATAAAAATGATGATGAGATATAAAGATTATGAATCCATTGTGGGCATGGAGGCGGCTGTGCTAGTGTAACTAAAGATACTCACAAAAGAAACTTCCAGAACTGTTTCATGGATGATAGTATTGGGACAGAAATTTTTAAAATTTAAAAATGAACTAGTAGTGGTACACTACAGCGCGACAAAATAAGATCATGCAGTCTGCCATGTAGCTTGTCCATTAGGCTCACTCAGTCCTGGCGCACGACACCAGACAACCTGACCCAGGTGAGTGTGAGCGCACCCAGCCGCACTGTCCTACTTCCGGCCCCTAGAATGTCCTATTTGCTTGCTTGTCTCAAGAACTTTTGCTCAGCAATGAAGAATAATCGACACTACCTAATAAAAGTTCACCACTCTTTTAAGCCTTTGTATCTCTCACTTACAGAACCTATATACGCTAAACCCATCAGCCCGCCCAGTGTGAGGAAGTTGGCTTCCTTGTAGCTTCTTGGAGCAGAGCTTTATTCACCTGGTTCTGACCCAGTTTCTGTAACAGGACAGGTTGTGCGCAAAGTGAAGGGGAGTACTCTCAGTGGGGTTAATGGCATTGTGCCTTTCACTGTAGTAATTTAAAGCACAGTTTTTAAAGGTGCATTGTATTTTTCATTATATGTCAATCCAACTCATTCATTTGACATCTCTTGTTAAAACTGTCCTTCACTGGTCGTCATACACTTTTCTATATTGAGCTGTGTGTCATCATCCATTGCATTTCCATAAATACTAGGTGTAAAAGCAAGGGTTATTTTAAATTAAACTTTTTCCCTAAGGAGTTTATAAGAAAGTTGTATTACAGATAATATGATGTTCCTAAACTTTGCTAGTCTCAATGAGTAACCTGAGTAACCTGAAGCCTTTCAAATTTTTTAATCACAGACTTTCTATACTATTTCTAAGGTATATATCCATATTCAGTTCAGTGTAAAATGGGATTGTGTGTGTGTGTGTGTATTTTTTGTTTTGTTTTGTTTTTGTTTTTTTGTTTTTGTGGAACTGGGGATTGAACTCAGCAAGTTGAGTTCAAGTTCAAGCCCTTGAGCTTGCCAGGGAAGCACTTAAGTCCACTGAGCCATCTCCCTGGCCCTGGGACTATATAAATGGAGACTAGCTTTCAGTCAATAAACCAACAACTGTCTCTAGAAAAAAATATGTATGTTCACACATAATTTACATAATATGCATAATTTTATATGTTATATATTTATCTCACAAACTTTAGGTGAAATTGGCAAGAAAATAAGTTACTGTGCTTGTTCGTAAAGAGATAATGTAAGGTCAACTAGGATAGAAGAGCGTTTCAGGCTCCTTTCTTGTTAGGGCCACACCTCTGCTGCCTGTCTGAATTGATTTCTATTTCTTTTCCATTTGATTTCTATGTACTAGTTGTCATCTTAGAGATATGTTACATAATAGCACTACTTTTTTTGAGATTCATTTATTTGGTACAGAGTTTCAGTACACAATTCAGACTTGTAATTGTGATTACAGACAGGCATGTGCTACCACATCTAGTTTTAGTGGCCAGATCAGCATGGGGCTGACACAGCACACGGTACCAGAGATCAAACCCAGGTTCCTGCACTTGCCAGGCAGGCATGTAGATCGCTGAGATATCTCCCCAGCCCAATAGTAGCATTAGTTAACTCTTAGTTATTTTTCTAAGATCAACTTAAAATTCTTCAGATAAGCTTTTCTTGCTTGGCAAGATCATTCTTTCTGTGTCTTTTTGTTGAGTGGCAAATAAGTATGAGAAGAAAGAAAACAAGAGCAGAGTGAGGGTAAAAGTGTGTGAATAAAGGAAAGAAGGAAGCGATATTGTCTCCTTTAGTATTTCCTTCCCTGCATTATGCATTCCTTAAACATGTGAAGATAAAATTAAAGGAATCCAGGTCCAGCTGCCTTAATCGTCCACTGTATACAAAAACAAAATAACACATCGAAGCCTGAAAAAGCCACAAAACCATAAAATATCTATAATTATAACTTTAAGATAATATACTTACCTTGATCTTTAATTTTCATTGTATTATGATTCATTTACTCAACCAATATTCTTTGACTTCCTCTGTAGTCTCTTTAATCTCTTCTTTGAGCTCTCATAATAACTTCTTTGTACTCCTTTGGATGTATCTTATGGGTTTAGACTAAAAATATTTTTATTTAACTTTTTCTACTTGCCTTTAAGATTGTCGATAGCATAGTCTTTCACATCCTTTAATAAATGTTTATTAAAATAAATGGATGGTATCTGTAAAAGTGGTCACTTTCTTTGACAGCTTTTTGATCAACTTTGTTACATCTCTTTTATTTCCAATTGTTTTAATTATTTTTGCTATATTTCTTCTTCCCTGACCTCTGTGACCCAAAAGAATTTACTCAAATATACTATGTCATGCAACAGGAAAGGTTAGGGAGTTCTGCTGAAGCTGTGTGAGTTCTGAGGCAAAACAAACCTCAGGAATACAGGGAAACAAGATAAGATTTATTCCTGTGTGGTCTTTCATGATCTTAACTAGTTACTTGATATTTGGAGTCCCACTCCATCTTTTTTTTTTTTTTAAGGTACCTTGACAAGATGGATTTGATAAATTAATACATTGCAAACTGTTTTCATAATGTTTTGGTATCATAGAAGGTGCATACATGATATACTTACAGACATTATTATAGCATATGTCTCTTATCAGTAAATTAAGAGAGTGTAGCTGCTTACGTATCTTATTTTTATACCTGAATTACATCAAAGATTCAATAATTAATACTTTCTACCTTGTTATTTTCCTGGTGTTTGTCCATAGTACTAGAAGTTGACATAATATCCTGTCCAACCACCATTAGTGCAAATCTTGCCTCTCATAGAATTATGTAGAAGCACAGCGTTAACTATCCCAAATGTACTGTCCATGCACACACACCATGATTCTTCCTTTCTATACCCCTTCCTTTGTCTACACCTGTCAAAGATGAGCACTCCATTGTCATTCAACTAATTTAGGTGCCTGAACTTGATGACACAATCCAACACAATCCAGCATTCCACAACAATAGTGAGTTATCTGAAGAAGTTGTCGACCATAGCCATTTACAGCTCAAGTTATTATTATGGCCCCGCAGTGTATACTTCATTTTTATACTTTTCTGCTGGATGGTTAAGACCTATATAGCAATACATGAACCTTTTGTTTCTTATGAGGTCAGTGAAGTCCCCTCAGGGTTTATCTTGTAGTCCTGTACCTTATTCTGTAGATCCTTTGTCTGTGTCATCCATGTGGATGAGTCACAGCCAATGCTTGACCAGTTTGTTCTCTGTGAGAGCCTGAGAGAAAGTTTTCTCTCCATGTGACTCTCCCCAGGCACACTATAGATCATCAACCTCTTTCTTCTGTGGCTCCATAATCTCCTTGTTCAGAAAATTTGGAGCTCAACTGAGTTTCATGATTTTGCAGTACAGGTTCTCTTATGTCCTGAGTCTTCGCTGATCTTGAAAGGCTAGGGCCAAAATGCTGGTTGGCCTTGTGGCTCTTCTATTTTTCCAATTTTGTTCTGTGAACTTAGGTTGTTAACCATCCAGAAGAAAAGCTGATTAGTATCCTGCAGCATATGCCATTCACTTTGCCTTATCTGACTCAATTGTTTTTAGTTGTTGTTGTATGTTTCCACTTATATTTCTGCTTTTTGCTTCTTATACTAGGGAGACTATACTCCATCTTTTGAATGAAAAATCACTCATATTTCAAGTATCTAGTGGTAGTGGAACATTTATTGTGACTCAGTGTACAATTCAAACAAGGTCTCTGTGCTCAAGGATGTACATTCCAGTCATGTTGAGAAAATGTCAGTAAACAAGAAATAACAAATAAGCAAATAAATAAATGCCATATAATCACAAGCATAAATAAAATGAGTGCAGTGATACGTGATAGAAAGAGCAAGTGGGTATGGATGCCTACTTAGCACTGAGTGTTGGAGTGGATTTCTTTGAAGAAGAAATATTTGGTCTAAAATGAATGGGGAGAAAATCTGACAGAACAGTTCAGTGAGGGGAAATCTTCAAGGTGAGATTCACAGGGAAGAAGAAAAGGGTACTTGGTAAATCTGGTGAGGTTAGGATGCACTAGGAGATATAATAGGAGGAAGAGGCAGAGATGTAATTGTGTAGGAAATTACATAGTCAGGTGTTTGGAGTTTACTCTAAAAGTAGAAGACAACAATTGTAACATTTTTATGGAAGGGAGTGAGATAACTGCTTCAGTTTACAAAGATTATGTAGAAGAGGTAGAAAATAGATTGGAATAGTTAAAGGACAGTTTCTTGAGTCCAGATGGAATGATGATAGCTGTGACCCAAGATGGTGCTGTTTGGAAATCGATGGGTAGGTTTGGAAAGTCCTTTGAAGGATGAAGGGAAAGCAGGTGAGTTGAGGACAAGGGAGCTACTGAGGTTTGGCTTCCCTAGAAGCAGAAATAGTGATAAGCTTGTATACAAGTGATTTATTAGAAAAACACTTCCAGGAGAAACTAGAAATCAAGTGATAATGTGGAGTAGAGAAGAGGAAAAGAAAATAAGGGCAATTTTAGGCCATGTGTAGAAGACAGTGGCCTTTTTCTCTTGTGACGGAGAATGCCAGATGAGAAGTGACACCTTAATATTCACCTTGACTTCTCAAAGCAACTTAGCCATCATGTTCTGTATTAGTCATCACCTCAAGTTGGGCTAATAGCACTTTCAACTTTATACAGGTTTTGGCAACACAGTTCTCTTAGTCTCAGCATCTCCCCAAGGGGCCCACGGGTATAAGGCAGAAGCAACCCTGGGGTGGGGTAGAAATAACAGGTAAGCAGGAATCCCCAAAATGGTAACAGGTGTCTTGGGGTGAGATGGGGGTATAAAACATTATTATTCAATGTGGTCTACTGGTGATTAGTTAAAATGATTCCAGCAGAATCTTAACTTGAAAAAGAACTCTACTGCATTTTATGCACATCTAAATTGGAAAAACAATATAACATACCGTCTTAATGATGTGCTGCAAAGGAATAAACAAAATGATACACATTAGCCTGGAAAGGTTATCACCTTGTTGGGATAATGGTGATGACATCGATAATGTTCTTACTGCATCTGTCTATTGTAACCTGTATTTTACTTTCTTATACTCTAATTGACTTCTTTGTCACTCTCTGTTACTATATTATTTCTCAACTAGGATGCTATGGGCATTTTGGGTAAGGCATTTTTTTGCCCTCAGGATGTCTAAGCTATTTTTAAAAGGCTAGAATTCCTGTGCATAAAATATCAACATTACCACTATTTTAACAGCCAATAATATCTGAATTTGGTGAAAAAAAATTCCTAAAGGGGTGCAACCAACCCCTTTGGGAACCAGAGGTCTTATTTTAAATATGTGCTGTCCTCTTCCTAGACAATGCAGTGACACAGGAGACTCTTGATATATTCAATAATAAAATATAATAATGATCACACCCTTAGGTATCCATTGACTCAGCTATTTTTCAGTAAGACCGTGCCTGTGGGGTTACTATCATTCCTACTTACTAGCCAAGGAACTGGAGCTGGAGGAGGGTTAGCTGCCCCTAAGCATAAACCTGGGGCAGAGCTGAGATGAAGTCTATTTCTCACTGACGCTATGGATCATGATTTTTTTTTAATGATCAAAGCTCGTTTAAATGAGGAGATTTAATAAGTAAATGAGCTAACTTCTGTGAACACTAGTCTGTTGTCACGGCCATAATGAAACAGAGTAAAAACCAAAATTTCCAGAGGCAAATCACAGTCTATAAAATAAATTCCACACACTCCATTGCTGCTCATGCAGTTGGTTGAGAAGGCCTCCAAAATCCACCACCAAGTTGAGGACATGGCAGTGACCTGGCCACTCTCCAGGACTGAGGAGGTGAACATGGGCTACAGGCAGATTTCCCAGTGGTGATCTGAGAAAGTGGCTCCCAAGTGCATGCAGGAGTATCGGCTGGGTTTGTGGCTTTTGTTTCCCAGCACAACACATGCACCTCTTGCATTATCTTCTTTACTGTCTTATTGTCTTATTTCAGCTTGTTTGTTAGCATTGGGATTTATTTTGCATTTTCTTTGCTATGAGAATTTTAAGATATATGCATTTATGGTTATAAATCTAAGACTACTTTTTAAAGACACTTTAGTATTTGTGAAGTTTGGCTATAACGTTCACCTGAGGTCAGATGCATGTTTCCAAATCCTTCAGAAGCTGGAAATTTTGTGATACTGCTGGGTGTGGCTTCAGGAGCCTGTTAGTGTGGGACCCCTGGCCCTGTGCCTCCACATTCTGGTCTGCTGGTCTCAGGAAAGGGAAAAGGGGTGCACAGCGCCATTCTGGGGAGCCCCAGAGATGCCTCTTCCCTGACACACTCCACAACTCCTGGAGAGGGAGGATGCTTTTGCAGATATTTTAAAGATGTCTTTGATTATCTTACTTTTAATAAAAATCATAAAATGCTTATTAAATTTTGAAAGTCAGGTTTATTAATATATAATTTGTAGAAAACCAAAATTACCTTATCAAATCATATAATGTGATAAAGTTTGACCAGTGCACACCATCATTTAATCACAAGCACAGTCAAGATGTAGACCATCTTCAAAAATTCCCTCACCACTGATAGCCATTGCCACCCCCTAGTCCCTGGTAATTACTGAGCGTTGTTGCTGTGGTTTTACTTTCCTAGAACATCCTGTAGAAATGGAGTCATAGAGTCTAAGCTTCTGGATCTTAGCCATCTTATTTTGAGGATCATCCTCAGTGTTGTGTATTGCATGATAAATAAGCTGTTTCCTTCAGTGTTGAGTAGAATTCTATTATTCTGGGAAGTACCATAATTTGTTTTGCCAGCCTCTGATGGATATTGGATTGTTTCCAATTTTGTAAAACTGGTATGAATACCTGCATATGGTCTTTGTCTGTGATATTAAATTTTGAATAACAATTTTGCCAAAATTTTATAATGCATGAAAGAAATCTAGTATTAGCCAGTGGATATATTTTATTTCAAATGTATATTTATTTAGAATGTGCTGGTCAGGAGAGTCAAGCCAGAAGAATGTTTCTCTAAAGTAGGGCAAAGCAATTAGGTGAACATTAGTTATCCCCTCTGTCTTCCAGGTGGTGAAGATAAAGTAAATCAATGAGACAAGAGCCACCACTTATTTAACAAACACACATATTTAGCAAATACACTAGCAGTAACTCACTAAAACAACCACAGGCTCTCTGTGGAGTGGGTATTAATATATTTTCATCTTTCAAATGAGGACACCAAGACAATATATGTTAAATAACACACCTAAATAAATATATGTTAAATAACATGCCTCATGAATTGCAAATCCAAGACTGGGACTCAGGCAGTCTGGCTGACAGATGGGCACATGATCCTCTGTCAGTGTTGGCTGCTCAAACAATAGAGATGAAACACCGGGGAAAGCAGAGTGTGTTATGAAAGTCTCAAATCAGAGAAATACTCCAAGACTTCTGTGTCCTAGCTGTAGACGAGCACTCCTATAGATGTTTTTAAATCCACTCCATTAAGATCTCAGCCTACTCTTTGGACAGTCAGACTCCAGAATAACAGGGAACAAACTGAGTATACTTGGCCCAGTAGGTGCCATCAATACGACCCTCGTTGTGAGGGGCAAATTCGCAGGTCTGAGGGCCTGGATGAGAGGTGCTACGTCTAGCATTTCATTTAACATATGCATCTAGTGTATGAGTTTTTTTTATTTTAAATTTTGCCATGAGTTGGCTGCCTACTCACTGGAGAACTTAAGAAACATGCAATGTATTTTTTAACCCAGAAGAGATACCTAAAGAGATAAATTTGCTTTTCTTACTCTTATTATGGCTTATACGGAAAAGTTAATTAAATAAGCAGAAAATTGACTGCCATGTACCAGCTAATAAAATAAAAGCTACTAGAAAGGTCCAGAGGCTCCTGTGCCTACATCAAAGCTACAGCTGCTTGGTATGACCTAGTCATAAATCATAAACAATGTATATTATTAATCAAAACCTTCTATGTGAATTTCTGCAGAAAACTTTTAACTTGAAGATATATGTAACTCAGCTAAGGCAACAAGGAATAGATATTTAATTCGATATACTGACAAACACCTGTCATTCCAGCTACCAAGGAGGCTAAGGCAGAACTGTGAGTTTCAGGGCATCTGGGGCAACTTAGCAAGGCCCTGTCTCAAATTAAAAAAATGGGATGATGTAGTTCAGGAGTTGGGTGCCCCTGGGTTCAATTCCCAACACCAGAAAAATTGATGCCCATTTAACCAATAAGCAGTATAGATGAGACTGACTGTTATGTGCCTGCTTTCCCCTGCAAAGTGTTGCACTGGTCAGGTACAGAGCTAAAGTATGTTTTCTAGTACTCCTTGATAAATCCATGGTACTGAGTTCTGGCCCATCTGCATGGTTGGCAGGGATGTGCACCATCACCAGACTCGACTCCCACCCGGCTGTACCTCCCTGTCTTCCTGACTCTCTCCTTCCCCCCACTGCTAATAAATACTCCTGGGACTCGGGGGGAGATCAGTGATGCTCTAGAGAGAGGAGAAAACACCTGAGGGAAAGTCTGGCTTCCCGAAGGACTGTGTGGTACAACCCTCCGCATTGTACTTGGTGATGAGCAAGGGCTAAGACTTCCCTGGCAAAGCAGCCAAGATTTTCTTGGCCTGATGTAGTGCCTCGAAATTACACAGTAAGTCCTAAGAGGGCAAAAGCATGAGCGGGGGCTATGAGAAGTGGTGTTGGATGTGATGTATACTATTGCTCACAGGTAAATGGACTCTGACAACTTGCGGTCTCTAGATGTGAAGAAAGCTCACACGGAATCCTGGATTGTGGCACCAATGGAGACAGGAGAGGAAGGGATTGTAGCATTATGCATTTATTAAAGAGGCTATCATTTTTTCCAGGAAACGTGTTTGGCCCCTTTGTCAAATATAAGGGGGCTAAGTGTGTTTGTAGTTGTGTCTGCATCTTTTAATTTGTCCCATTGATCCTCAGGTCTGGTGTTTTTGTTTTGCAGTACCATGTTGATTTTGTCACAGTAGCTTTGTAGTATAATTTCAAGTCAGGGATTATGATGCCTCCTGCCTTTGCCTTCAGGAAACCAGGATTGCTTTTGAAATTCTAAGTGTCTTCTGGTTTGAGATGAATTTTATGAATGTTTTCTCTAGATCTATGAGGTATACTAATAATAGTTTGATTGGAACATATTAAATCTGTATAGCAGTTTTGGACCTGTGGCCATTTTTTGCAATGTTGGTTCTTTTTATCCAGGAACAAGGAGTATTTTTCCATTTTCTGAAATCCACTTTGATCTCTTTTTTCAGAGTTGTATACTTTTCACTGTATAGATGTTTTACTTCCTTTGTTAGTTTGATCCCTAAGTAGTTCATTTTTATGAATACTATTGTGAAGAGTGTTGTTTCCTCAATTTTTCTCTCACTGATTTTGTTGTTTGTGTATAGGAGTACCACTGATTTTTCTGAGTTGCGTTTATATAAAGCTATGCTGCTGAATTAGGTTATTAAGTCTAGAAGTGTCTAGGTGGAGCTTTTGGGGTTTTCTATGTATACTATCATGTCATCTGCACTTAATGATAAGTTCACTTCTTCCTTTCTAATCATTATTCCTTTTATTTCTCTGTCTTGTCTAGTTGCTCTAGCTAATGTTTCCACAACTATATTGAATAGGAGTGGTGACAACGGACATCTTTGTCTTGTTCCTGATAATAAAATGAAAGTGGTAAGTTTTTGTCTAGGTAATACAATGCTAGGTATTGATTTGTCATAGATGGTTTTCATCAGATTGAGTTAAAGCCCATCTATTCTGATTTTCTGTATTAATATTATCATGAGTGAGCATTGAATTTTATGAAAATATTTTCTTGAATGTACTGAGATGATCATGTGATTTTTGGCTTTGGCTCCATTGATATGATGTATTATATTTATTGATTTGAGCATATTGAACCATTCTTACATTCCTGGGATGAATCTTACCAGGTAGTGGTGTATAACCTTCTTAATGATTTTGTGCATTCTGTTTGCTAATATTTTATTAAAGCGTTTTGCATCTATGTTCATTAGAGAAATGGTTCTACAGTTCTCTGTTTTGATTAGGTCTTTCTCTAGTTTTGGTATCAGAGTGATATACTTTTCTCCGGGAATGAGTTGGTGGAGAATTGCTTCCCTTTTAATTTCAATAAAACATTTGCAAAGTACTGGCATTGAATCTTCTCTAATACTCCTTATAATACTTCTCTAATATTTCTTATAAAATTCAGATGTGAATCTATCAGGACCTGGGTTTTTATTTGTTGCTAAGTTTTTAATTCCTTTTTCAATATCATCCACTGATGTTGGGTTATTCAGGATTTTTATATCTTCTTGATTTGGTTTTCATAATTCACATGCATCTAGGAATCTGTCCATTTCTCCTGTGCTTTCCATTTTATGAGAGTGTTTCATTCTTTTAATTCTTTATTGCATGAATTTGAATTTTTCTTTGTTTTTGATATGATTGTCTAGGAATTTATCACTTTTATGTATTCTTTCAAAGAACTAACAGTTTGATTTATTAATTCTTTGTCTTGTTTCCTTACTCTCCATTGCATTAATTTTTGCACTGATCTTTATAACTTCCTCCCTTCTTTGGCCTTTGGACTTGTCCTGCTCTACTTTTTCTAGAAATATAAGGTTATTTATTTGCATTTGTCATTTTTCTGGTGTGAGAAATCACCACTATGAATTTCTCGCTGAGGACTGCTTGCATTGTGTCCTACATGTTTCAGTAAGTTGTACCTGCATTTTTGTTTGATTGTAAACATTGTCCAATTTCTTGGATTTCATCTGTGACTCACTGTTTGTTCAGGAGAATGTTATGCAGTTTCCATGTGCTTATGGAGATTTTTTAGTTTCTTTTAACATTAATTTCCTATTTCATTGAACTATGATTAGATAACACATATGAAATAATTTCAATTCCTTTGCATTTACTTAAGCATTTTCTGTGGGCTAGTACTTATGTTTTTTTTTTTTTGTTTGTTTTTTTTGTTTTTTTTTTTTTTTTTTTGGTGGAACTAGGGGTTGAACTCAGGCCCTTTCTCTTGCCAAGGAAGTGCTTATTCCACTGAGCCATCTCCCCAGCCCAGTACTTACGTTGTTAGGTGGGAATACTCTGTAAAGGCTTACTGAGTCTATTTATTTTTTTCACAGGTTTGGTTCAGTTGTATTACTTTTTGCTGATTCTTTCATCTAGTTATCTATCTGTGACAGTGGGGGTGTTAAAGTCCCCTGTTACAATTGTGTTATTGCTTATTTGACTTTTCATGCCTATTAAAATTTCTCACATATAGTTGGCTGCTCTCATACTTGGTGAATATATATTTATGATTCTTATCTCCTCCTCTTGCAGTTTTTCCCTAACAAGTATGTAGTGACCTTCTTCCTATTTTATCATACTTGGTTTGAAGTTTACTTGTCTGAAAGCAAATAGTATGAATTTCCTTTTGGGTTAGGTGTGTTTCCTACATACTGTATATTAGATTTTTTTTCTTGATCTACTTCACCAGTCTGTTTCTTTTGATTGGTGAATTGAGGTCATTTACATCAATGCCTATAACTGCTAAGTATTGGTTTATGTTTGTCATGTTATGTCCCTGCTGTTGGTTCTATGCTTTCCCCATTTAATTGTTTTCCCTGACTAGCGATTTCTTTTTGTTGTTGTTCTTGGAATTGTGGCCACTTTTATCTCATTCTAGGATATCTTTTAGTACTTCTTGCAGGGCCTCACTAACTGTATGTCAGAATCTTTCCCATGTTTTGGAAATTTTCTACTACCAGTTCAGCAAGTACTGTTTTCATGTCATTTGTGTTCACTCTTGCTGTTTCTTTGACATCTGTCAGTCTTATATTATTTCTCTTTGCATCATCTTGAAGCTGTTGAATTGTTATTTTCTTGTTTCTTGCTGTCTTTAAGAGATCTTTCCTTTGTGGTCTCTAGCTGCTACATTGTCTCCAAGGTTTCTGTGTCTATCTTCAGTTTTGTTCAAGCAGTTTTGCCAGCTTTCAATGGAATTTTTAATTTCTTTCTCTGTGAGTCTGTTGTAAACATTCAAGTTGTTTCTTAGATTGTTCATTCAAAGTTTCTATCATTTTCCTATGGTCCTCTTTTTTTCTTAATCTATGTCTTCTTTTGGTGTGCTGAACAAATCTTTCATTACGGTTGCCATTTCTTTTTATTACCTGAGAGACTTTTTCTGATTTAATTCATTCTGTAGCCTGATGAGGTGTTTTTCTTTACTTCAGCTGTTATCATTTCAGAAATTTTAGGTGTGTGACTTCCAAGTTCTTCCAGGTTGATGTCTCCCAGAATTTTTCTGTGTGGGCTGGAGGTCTGAGATTGCATTTTGCTCCTTTGTTTTGACATCTTATATTTCAAAAACAATTTTTTCTTTTGTTTTCTGTGGTGATCCTTGTGAGCTTTGGTAGCAGATAGCTATACCACTAATATCAAGGCTTCCTTAGGAGTAGTCTGTACTTTAGGAATATTTTCTGTGTGAAGATTCTAGATTTGTTGTCTGTTCCAAGACCTTACCTCCCCAACTAACTGAGAGTGAGATATGGGCTTCTGCATGGCTCAATCCCCAGGCTTTTGGTGTAGGGCTGTGGTGAGGCTCTTACCTCAGAGCCTCCCAATATTGTTACACAGGAAGAACAGCTGATTACAAAGGATATGGCAATGCAGCAACAGTAGTACAAATATCAATAAGCACAGTTTAGAAACTGACAATCTGTGACAACTTGTATTCTCATTTTAATAAAGCTGAGTATCTATTTGATTGATATTTCTATCTAGGTGAAGTTACAAATTCATTTAGCTATAAACTGACCAAGTAGCAGGTACATGTTTGGAATTTAGGATTGTATTTCCCTAATACTCTTTCAGTTTGAGAAATACTTTTCTACCCCAACCTCCATTACTTCTGATCTACTTTTTGTAAAAGCTACTCCATGTCTGTTATGCAAAGGCACACTGATTTCTAAAAGATGTATTTTTATACCTGAAAGTTGTAGTTCTGCTTCTGATATGGTACCAAGTGACAGGTTAAATAAAGAGAAAATGCTCAACAAGAGAGCACTCATTATTCTTTAGCCTGTGGGTGCCATCCATTTATTAAGTAGCAAATTTTGAGCTTTTGTGTGCAGTTGACACATTTAAGACAATCAAGTCAATGTTGCCACCAATTTATCTTGCTAAATGTCATACTACTTTTGACAATTATCTAAGTTGACTGCCAGAAAGTTCACTCAGTGAAATCTTAACTTTATTTCCTACCCAACTTGTTTCTTATCTAAAAAAGACCATTCGTTCGCTGAGTAAATCTTTTGGGATAAGAGGCTTTTCACAATGGGAAAATAAGACTAAACAATGGAAACAAATTCAAGGCTATCCCATAGGCAGACTGTATCACTCTTTCCTCCAAACTTACATAAAGAATGTAAGCTATTTAAGATAAATTTAAAGAAGTTTATCTTTAGGGTATATTTTGAAATTTATAGATTTTTTTGGAAGCTCTTTTCCTGATATTTGACTACCTGCCTATATAACATTTCCCTTTTTAAATATTAAATTCTGAAGGAACAGTTGTGAATCATGGTATGCTTCTATATAAATATTTAGCAGTGTAAAATCTTATGTAAGTCTGATTTCTTAGTGGTGGAAGGCCTTATATAATTTCCACTGATTAGTATGACATTAATATCTTCTTTCCATTATTTTTTGCCTCATGGATTTAAAATCAGTGTAGTATATGTAGCATCTTTTAGCTGTGCTTATTAATACCATAAGACACATGATAAATAATAAATGTAATCATACTAAATCTGATAGATGAAAGTTCTATAATTTTTTGGTTCTATAATTCTATTAATATCAAGAGCTTTAGTTCAATACACATTTTCCTTCAAACATCCTTGCCAATCTATGCACCAAAACACTAAAAGATAAAGTAAAAACATCCTATGGAGAATTTCATGACCACCATTCTTTCTCCATATGGCTATTCTTTCTTACAATGAAGACTTTAAAACATATATTATTGTTAGGTTTCATTCCATTCACAATATATTGTAGGGTTTCTCTTAAAAGACAAGTATAATTTCTCAGAAATAGAGACAATATAAATATTTTTAATACAATACCTGCATGAGCTTTATTTTTGGTACTGTCTATATGATATATTCAGAAAAGATAAACTTGTTTAATTTTATTTTGTTTAATCATGGCTGAATATTTACTTTCCTGAGATTAGTCATAAATCAGGACTGAAAGAAGAAAATGAATTGGTACAAAATGTTCAATAGAAAAAAAAATAGAGTTAGGAAAAGAAACCAATCATGCATGTCAACAAGATATATACCATTTAGAGACAGACACAGGTGGTTCTGTGATGTACAATGCCTAGAAAAATATAAGGAATGGACAAAATGGAAATGATATTCTATTACAAGTATCTGACTACCAGTAGATCGCAGATGTAGGTGATGCTTTTAATCATACTTGTTTTAAAACTTATTTTGTTTTTAATGATTCAACGTATTTCTAGATTTTATTTTCATAGTTTCCTATGGTTGGAAGTTTATATTACTTGAACTGTCATCTTCTATTTTAAAAAACACAAATGAACCAATGCTGAGGAAAAAAGAGCCCAGGTTTAGACCCATATAAATACAGTTAACTGATCTTTGACAAAGAAACAAAAACAATAGAGTAGAGAAAAGACAGTCTTTTTAGCAAATAGTGTTAGAACAACTGAATATCTATATGCAGAAAGCAAAGAAAAAAAAAGAACAAACTAAACGTTTCATAAAAATCATGATGTTGGTTGGTAGCAGGGCTCTTGCCTAAAACATACAAGGCTCTGGGTTCACTCTCCACTTTCCACTTAAGGAAAAGAAAAGAAAGAAAACTATAAATCCCTAGAAAATGGCACAGAATAAAATTGTTATAATCGTAGGTCTGCTGGTGACATTTTAGATATGACACCAAAGTTATGGTCTAAGAAAAAACAAAAAATTAGATGAACTGAAATCCTTCAAAATGAAACACTTTCATTGTGTGAAAGAGACTGTCCAGAGAATGAAAAATCAAGAGGAAAATAAATCGCAGTATTGCTGAAAGACTATTACTGAAAGGGATAAAGAACTCTAAAAACTTAAGAAACCAACCCAATTAAAAAATGGACTGAAGACCTTAATAGGTACCTAAACAAGGAAGACACAGAGATGGTAAAAAATCAAACAATATTTGTTCAGTGTGCTATCAGCCCCTGCACATTATGTGTCATCAGGGAAATACAAAATTAAAGTCACACAACCATTAGAATAGCCAAAATCTACAGCAGTGGTACCAGCTGAGGTGAACAAGAGTTTAGAGCACAGTGCTCTCTGCCAGTAGGAATGAAAACTGTGTATGTGCTTTGGAAACCACTTCTCTGTTTTTCTTTTTACAAAAAGTAAACATGCTATTACTATCTGATTCAGCAATTGTATTTGTTGGTTTTTACCTAAAAGGCTTAAAAATTCATGGCATGGCTCAAATGACCAATGAGGTTGAACATTTTTTCATATACTTATTTGATATTTGTATTTCTTTGTCTGAAAAATATGTGTTCATCACTGATGTCCATTTTTTGATTTAGTATTTGAATATGGAGGGGGTCCAGGCTGGGGAGATGGCTCAATAGAATAAGCACTTCCCTGACAAGTGCAAGGGTCTGAGTTCCATCCCTGGTTGTGCAAAAACAAACAAACAAAAACATTAACATTGAATATGGGGTCTTTTTTATATCAGTTCTTTATGTGTTCTAGAGAGGAGTCCTTTGTCTAAGGAACAGTTAGCTAAAATGCGTTATTTTTTGAGATAGGTAAATTAAAACACGTTGAGCTTCCATTTCACCCCAGTAAGAATGGCTATCATCAAGAAATTAACCAATGACAAATGCTGGAGGAACTTGGGGGCTGGGGAGAATGTTCTTCTCCTCCACTGTCTGTGGGAGTGTAGACTAATACAAACATCACGGAAATCAATGTGGAGATTCCTCAAAAAGCTAATATTAGAGGTCCATTCGACCCAGCTACTCCCCTTCTGGGTATTTTCCCAGAAGAACTGAAATCATCACACCACAGCAATATATGTGCACTCATGTTTATAGCAGTGCAATTTATCATTGCTAAATCTTCGAAACAATCCAAATTCCCATCAACCAAAGAATGGATAGAAAGCATGGTATTTTCATGCAGTGGAGTACTACTTAGTAGAAGAATAGAAAAGGACAAACTTGAGAATTCCATAGGTAAATACATGCAACTTGAGGTCACACTCATAAGTGAAATAAATGAGACTTGCTTGTACAAACGTCATATTGTCTCCCAGTGTAAGGAGCTGAAAGAGTAAATAAGATCTATAATGTACAATAAATGTTGTGAAAGTGAAAAAAACAGCTCAAAAGCAAAGAGAAACTGGGATGGGGAAATAAGAGACAAAAAAGGGAAAAAGAAACTAAATGAATAAGTAACTAAATAGAGTTAAGATACGATGGTTATACTAATTGCTATTATTTCACTGAAAAGAAAAATTTATTCTGTATTGTTTGATCAATTTTTCATGCCTGTATTTTGAAGATAACAATATACAGTATGCTAACCTTTGTTACTGTCTTAATGCTTTGTTTTGAAATTTTATATCCCTCTTCAAAATAAAAAAAAAATCACAGCAACTCAAAATCTGGACACAGACATTTAGAGCAGCTTTATGCATGAGTGCCTAAACGTGGAAACACCCTCGAGATCTTTCACTGGAGGATCCCTTCTAAATACACAAGTGGTGGAGCATGCACACAAGGGACTCTCACTCAGCACTAAAGAGAAACGACTGCCATGCCACTGAAGGATGGGGGAGAAACTTGATGGTGTATCACTGAGTGAAAGAAGTCAATCTGAAAACACTCCCTGCTGGGTGGTAGTGCACAGTACTTAGAGAAAGGCAAAATTTTGGATGTAGTAAAAAGACCAGTGGCTGCCAGGGGCTGAGCAGGAAGTAAAGAGATGAAGCGCTGATTTCAAGGCAGTGTAAGTATTCTGTGTGGCACGTTAGCTGTGAATAAATGTCATTATACACTTGTCCAAACTCATAAGATATATGAAACCTGGGTGAATCCTAATGTAAATTGTGCTCTTTATATGACTATGATGTGTCATTTTGAGTTCATTATTTGTGAATAATGAACCTTGGTGCCAGATGTTGATGTTAGGGACATCTCTGTGTCCTTCTCTCAAGCTGCTGAGGAGACACAAAGTCTTTAGAATATGATGAACAGAATTTCTGATATTTTTGACTCATACCTATGTTTTTAGAAATGAAATTGTTGGTTTAAATGTGTACATTATTATTACAACAGAGATTCTAGAAAGATTTATTTCTATACTACAAGCACAAAGGCTTTGTAATTGAAGAAGAAAAGACCAAACTAAAGAAAACAATGAGCTGCACAAGATAATCCAGGATAAGTCATTTTAAAATAGATGTAGTGGAAAAAATAAGAGGTACAATCAAGGCCAGAAGTCAAAGATTCAAACTTCTAGGAACTTTAAGTAGGCTGTAATCTAAAATGTAATGAGTATTGGGATAAAAGCTAATGGAAACTAAAGGCTTTTGTAATCAGGTTTGCAGTACAACAAAGAGTGTCTAGTAGACTCAGGTTTTGATAGTTGATGTCATAATAAAAGATAAAAAGGAAAAAAAAAGATAAAAAGTAATTGGGTGGATTTTCAGAGGTTTGCATCAATATTTTCTATTAATAGCTCTAATCTCCAATGCAGTAATGACAGAACAAAATAGGTTTACGGGAACTGGGTGATAGGTAAGACTACATCGTCTATTGTAACAGAGTTGATGTCTTAAATTGAAATACATACTATAATTAGTCAACACTCAGCAATATTTGTAGAATTCACACGGTTTACCCTTCATTCCATAATATAGACAAATGCTGGCTCTTTTTAAAAATCTTTTTATTCATTTATTTGTTATAGGTCTTGTTACACAGCTCAGACCCACAGTAATCTTCCTGTCTCAGCCTCCCCAGCATTGAGATTACAGGTGTGCACCACCACCCACACCTGGTTTCAGGGCTGGTGCGGCACACTCTGGGTCTGGGGCCAGCACAGCATATGGCACTGAGGATTGAACCTGGGTCCTTGTGCTTGTGAGGCAGGTGCTTAGACCACAGAGCCCTGGCCCTGGCTCATTTTCAAGAAGATAGTTAACTGTAATACACAGTAAATAAGCATAATTTTTATTCATAGCAACACTTAGAACAGATGATTTAGGAAAATAGTTTTGATATCTTAGAAACATGTTTCCTCTGATAAACATGTTCCTCTGATAATGTCATGCTAATATAAGCTGACTTCCCATTCTTATAGGAATATCTAGGCTAGAAATTCATAAGCATGAGGTAGAGCCTTAGAAAAATATTCCTTAATAGGATTATGTCTAAATTTGTTGTTTTTGCTGTTGCAGTACAGAGGCTTGAACCACCAGAACTTTTACATTAAACTTTTTTAAAAAAAATATTTTGAGACAGTTTCAACTGTTGTTAAGTTGCCCATGCTAGGCCTAAACTCTCAGTTTTCTTGCCTCAGTCTCCCAGATCACCAGGACTGCAGGTGTGTGTCACCACAAATTGCTCTTGCCTATGAAAAGTTTTAGGACAAAGTAGGTTTATAATTTGCTGAACAAGACTATCTTGAAGACAATTTAATGAACTCCTGCCAACGTTCAGACATTTGCACAGTCAAGACAAACCACTTTGTACTCCCTTTTTGCCTCATTCATTAAGATTTCAGATGAATATGTAGAGATGAGCTTATCAGAGCACATTATCAATAAATAAGGAGTTCAAGATGAAGTAGTACGAGTGTAAACTTTCAAAAGTCGGTTATAGTAACATAAGAGATATGAAAGCAAGTCAACAACAGTTCTCAGAAGAAGTACCCCTAATATTACAGTTGGTAGGTTCCCAATAAGAGCCACCAGCATGTTGTAAATTCAGAGAAAGAAATGGATGAGATTTCAATATGAGTCAGAGACATCGTCCACAGCGAGGGCAGCAAAGTGACAAAGAGCACAGGCTTTAGGATGCGCGTAACCTGGCACTAGTTCTGGCTCCTTCTCCACGGCACTTTTCATCTGCTTGTGTTTCTCTTCCTCTCTTACAAAGCCTTCTACGCTCCCTTTTGCTCCCCCATGCAACCTGGTTGCACAGCAGGACCTCATGACCCTCCTATATACTTGTTTGTCACCCTCTTTTATTTTGTTCATGTTTTCCCAGACGTCTCCTCCTTTCTCAACTTCATAGGCCTCTGTGTCTGACTTCTTCACGAAAATGTCCGACTTAGGGCCCCTTTCCTCTTATTCTACATTGTTTTTTTAAAACAACATTTATGTTGGCATAGGTTATTATTTGGCTCAGTGTTTCATTTTCTCCATAAAAGTACCTGGAATGCATAACAGTGTTACTGGCAACTCTAGCAATCTGGATAATGACTATACTAGGGACTCTTCTAAATATTGCTCACATACAGCTTGATATTATTAAGATAAATTTTAAAGTTCAATTTACAATTGAACAAACTGAAGCAAAGGGCAGTTAAATTATTTTTCCTGGGTCATGGAACTAATAAATAGCAAAGTTTGTACTCAAATTGTAGAGATTTGGCTCTGCAGACCAAGTTCTTAATTCTGGGACAGTGACTTACTGCACGTGGTAACCAACATTTCATTCACTGACTACAAAGTTTTAATAAAACAGTTCACTGAAAAGTGTATCTCATGCATTCACAGCAGTATGTGGCATAAAACAAGTGTACAATAAATATTTACAGTAATAATGTACTATTATTATTCTGCATCCATAAAAACCTTGTTTAGTATAATGTTCAGTTCTATTTGCAAATTCTTTGGTTGCTTGGAATCTATTTATTAAGGAGTGATGCAAATGATAAAAGCTTTGTAAAAGTTGGGAACATAAGTCTAGCAAAATATTTTAATTTTGGCTCTTAAAAGTCTTTAAATCTTGCATGTCCCAGAAGACAAAACAAAGGTATGTGTATGCAATGGAAGGCCATTCCGGTAAGACATAAACATGTACATCCTTAATGCATGTATTCACATATAATAACTTAAGCTGACATGGGAAATCCAAATTATAGATAAACAGCAAAATAAAAGATACATGACAGGAATTAGAGGGATGGATCTTTCTCAAACAGGAATGGAGTCAAGAGGTGGAGGGGGAAGAGGCGAGGGAAAGAGCAGGAGACAGGAGTGAGGTATCTCATGTACAAGAGCCTGCTCCACATCAGGAGGAAACACTGTGTACCCAGAGGAGCGCTGCTCACGTGAATGACTGGTAAGCCCTGCTCATCAAAGGGCTACAGCCAGGCTTGTAAGATAATGAGCTCCTGTGTATATGTCCCAGCTCGCACTTCCTAGTAGTAGAAGTAATCAAAAATTCTGCTTCAAGAATAGCCACTTTTGTATATTTACTTTAGATCTACCAAATTGCTAAATTACTTTCTCATCAGAGGTGTGCTTTTATCTTCTTTCTGTAAAGTGTGTAGAAATATTGTAAAATTTGAAAACCTCAGGAGTTAGGGAAGCAAAGGTAAGTGGGACAAAGGAACTCACAGTTTAGGCATTTTCTGTGCTTCAAGAAGCTAGGAGGCTAGGTATTATTCTGATTACAAGGATAAGACTCAGTGAAGATGTATAATTTATTTCAGTGGGTTGCACAGCATGTAAGAAGCAGGGAGGTGGTTTGCCTACAGGTCAGTCTGACCCAAAAGCTTTGCTTTGAAGTAACAACAAAATCGAATTGTTCCAAGTTTTTACTCAACATTCTGGTGGATTCAATTAGACAAGCTGATAAACTTGGGTTTCCTTAATTACATTAATGAATCTATTTTTCAGAGCCAACCCCAATGCATGAAAAAGAGCTTCTGCAATTATGATAAAAATACCTTTGAATGAATAAAACATCGTGGTTTTAATATGTTTATATTCAGTCAAAATGATCCTCATATAGATTTGACCAAGGGGCAAGAGAGATTGATTTCAAAATTCTGATAATGGCAAGATTTATTTCATTGGGTCAGCACATGAAATATGTTAAATGAAACCCGGTGCCTCCATCACAACACTAGTAGGCATCTGAGATGTCCAGGTTCCTTGAAAAGTACTGCTCACTTCCAGGGGTCCGCCTTCTCTGTCTCTCTGCACGGCATCGCAGTGTTTCCTGTTGGCAAATTCTGGCTCCTTTGCTCACACTTAGGACTGATTTCATCACACTGTATTCTGTCATTGTGCTTTTTGGTGCAAATACAAGCAAACACAACTTTTCTACTTCTTGGATGAATTCTTTTTCCTAATAAAAATATTGTGAAATCAGTTTGACATGTTTTGATAGGATGATAGTTCAGTTATTCCCTTAGGCAACCAACTGTATTTATCAAGAGGGAGAAAAATGTGTTTCTAAAAGTGCATTGTTTAATCTATTGATTTTTTTTGTACAACCTTTTGTATGAAGATATTTTAAAAGATCATATGAATTTCTAGGGACTTGCTCTTTCATATATACATATACACATATTATTTCTACTAGATTTTATGAGAAAAATACATTTAATTCTTACTTCTTTAAATCAGGAAATCAAGGTTACAGTCTAGATGTGCTACATTAGTGACTCACTATTAGGCACAGCAAAAGCTCATCAGGACCTGAATGAAGACAACTCTTGAACACACGAATTCTTTCTTACCTATCTAAAGGAACCCAGCATTGAGGTAGAGTGTGCCAGAGTGGACATGGGATTCAGTGTGTTATTAAAATTAGATATAGAAAGGAAGAATCATGATGTGTGTGTATGGACAGTACAGTTGGGATAGATAACACTGTGCTTCTACATAATTCTATGAGAGGCAAGATTTGCACTAATGGTGGTTGGACAGGATATTATGTTGGCTTCTAGTACTATGGGCAACCACTAGGAAAATAACAAGGTAGAAAGTATTAATTATTGAATCTTTCATGTAATTCAGGGATAAAAAATAAGATACACAAACAGCTACACTCTCTTAATTTACTGATAAGAGACATACATTATAATTATGTCTGTAAGTATAATATCATGTATGCACCTTCTATGATACCAAAACATTATGAAAACAGTTTGTAATGTATTAATTTATCAAATTTATCTTGTTAAGGTATCTTAATACTGTCTCATTGATATTTGTACTTCAATAAAATAAAAATTTAAAAAAATAAATAAAAAAAATAAGATTAGACCATTCTACTTTCTTTAAAAATGTGGCTATGACCCAAAAAGCCGCCTTAGGGAGAACTGTCTTAGATGAAGGACCAGACATTTCTGACTATGCCTTTGATCACTTTACACAGCTCCTGCCTTACTTTTATTGAATACTAGCTTCACATAGCTCCCAGTACTGCCACATTTAACGTATTTTCCATAATAAATATGCCTTTGACACCAAGGAACTGCTACTTCTGGCACTATGTCTGAGAAACTGAGAAAAGAATGTACCAAAAGAATAAAGCCTTTGTTCAAAGGCAAGAAGAAAACTTACTGTTAGAATTGGAATCAGTGTCACATCATACGGCTCTGTGTCCAGGGCTATTTCCAGCCAAATACCCTAGTTTTCAAACATTTTCAAATGTATACATCTTGTCATATGTGATCTCATTTTTCCCTCATAATGTTTTTGTTAGATTCCGCTATTTCTGCAAGTGTTCGGTAGTATTTTCAATTTTTGAAATTATCATCATTTTCAAAATGAAAACTCCTTCTTGAAAGTAATTTTTACCTTATTATGTGTGGTGCTGTGGCATTTTGGGTGTTTACACAATGTCTGCCTGAAAAAAAAAACAAAGCTGCTATGTAGGTTACAGGTGCAGTTAGGTCAGATGTCCAACTTATTGCTGGTTTTGTTTGTTTTTGCAGTACCAGGAATTGAACTCAGGACCTTGCACTTGCCAGGCAGGCCCTTACACCACTGAGCTATATCCCCCAGCCTCTTCCTTCTGGGTTTGAAGCTCAGACCTACCACACTGTGGCTATGAGACTGTGGGCAAGTCACAAGCTGTTCCAAACCTCACATTGACAAGTGAGTGAGATAATGCGACAACATTATGTACATTAGTCATGTTCATCATTGTTGGGGAAAACATCCAACACCCACAGCTTAAAGAAGGAAAGGTTTAATTGGTTCATAGTTGCCAATGTGTTCGATCCAAAGTTGGCTGACTCCTGGGTGGAAGTGAAAGGTGGGAGGGATGGAGGAGGGATGGTGCACCCTGCAGAGTCGGAAGCAGAGTGAGAGGAGTCAGAACAAAAGCAGACCCTTTCAGGTCCTGTCCCCAGTGGCAGCCTGAACCAGGCCATGTCCTAAGAGTACATCCAGATGTGGAGCTTGTCCCTGAAGGAATCTGTGGCAGAGCACCGCACCCCAGGAGCTAATCACCTTCTAAACACAGGAGGTTTGGGGGAGCCTCTCAGATTGAGCCAAAGCACTATGAAGAATAACATGGATACAACCTTCACGTGGCCTGAGAGCATAAACAGGAAAGGAAGCTTTCATTAGAGCCTCACTAAGGAGCATTTCATGAAGTATATTTTTCAAAGACATGATCAGCCTTGAATTCTGCAACACTTGGTCACCTGGTGAAAGACTATCACTTAAATCTAATTAGCTTTTAAAAATAGTCAACATTTACTAGATTAAGTGCAGTGTCATGTTAAAATACTTCTGAGCATAGAATTTGGGTCAAGTAAACTTTTTAGGCACTTGGCATTCACCATCTTAGATAAAAGCAGGTATATTATTCCTCTGCCTCCCTACAAAAAATGAGAGTCATAATATTTGCCCATAATGGAAAGCTTCAGTCCAGTGTAGGAGTTCTGTTTGCTATTTAAAAAAAGAAAAATTACAATCTTCTAAATGCTCAATGGACACATCTGAGTAAAAGAAACAGAAATAAGGTAAGTTGCCTTTACTGTCACCAGAGGAGTAGTGCTGGGACTGGGTCACCTGTCCACTGGCCCGTCGGCAGCTGGACACCACCACAGAGCATCTCCTTTCTCTTTGTGCCTTGTGTTGAAGGCATAGCCAGGAAACTCCAGACATCATGACTTCAAATCAACTTTTGTTAATAGCAATATTCACTCTCTGGTTTTTCTGTATGATACATCTAAAGACAATTCCTCTGGTCAACCAGAGTAGCAGAAAGGACACCAGAACCTGGAGATGATTTAGTGAGCATCGTAGTATTAGTCTTTACAGAATGTAATAAAAACTTACAAAGGTGAAGGAAGAGGTCAGCCTCCTAGAAGAGCTGAGAGCAAAACCAGGATTGAAGTGTTCGACAACGTTACATTACAAAGCACCTAGTTCTCACATTCGTCCTTGAGGGAGACTGAAGAATCATCCTGATTCCCATTTTAAAGCTGTGAAAATATAGTGTAGGACACCCCTGAAATTCATCTGAACCAAGTCTAGAATTTATTGCATTTCAATTTCTTGTACAGATCTCCTTGTGATGTACCACACTGATGGCCTCACCTAGAAATGGAACAAATGGCCTCCTGTAGTGGTACATGTTTCTAATCCCAGCTACTCAGGTGGCTGAGTCATGAGGATCACTAATTCAGGCCCACCCTGAGAAAATTAGCAAGAGTCTGTCTCCAGAGTAAATAAATAGAATCGAGGATGAGTCTCCATGCGAAGGGCCTGGACTCAATTCCCAGTCCTTCCAAGGAGGACCAGTGTAAGGAAGAGAAGGGAAAGGACAGAAGAGAAAAACAGGCAGACAGGCAAGCAGAGAGGCGAGAAGGCAGAAAGGGAGGCAAGATGCAGTGCGCGAGGCCCATTGCTGTTCTCGGCCTGGCCACTCAGCCATCTACCTTGCAAGTTCCAGTCTTTCCTGGCTCTGTGTGCCTGGCCCTTTGGTTCTCATGTTCCTCCTTCTCAGATGCCTCAGCTATACTCAGGGCTTCAGACACCCTCAATTCTGATCACCTGCCTGCACCTGGAGCTCAGGTCCATCTGCCTGGCCCTGACTTACACACGGGAAGTTCTAATAAGCATCTGGGCCACCAGAAGATGCCCATCCATTTCCTTACTCATGCCTCAGAACCCAGCAGTCAGTTCTAATCTGCCTCTCACTCCCTCACCTCCACAGCCTGCTCTGTCAGTTCTGCACAAGCTCTGTCCATCCTGAACTAAACATGAGGCATAGTACATGTGGAAACACATGTCTACACTCATTTTGGGCATTCAAGCTACGTCTCTTCAATATGATTTATTTCATTTGCCTTTTTATTTGCCTGCTGCAAACACCATTATTTTGCATTTAACTCAAATTATTGCTCTATTATGAAAATGTTTGTGTTGCTAATCCTGACCTTTGTCACTGACGGTGCTCACTGTAACATGCCATTTCAGCTCATTCAGTACTTTATTTGTTCCCTACTCTGAACTGGAACTTGGGCTCATGGTAGCAGAGGCCTTGCTTCCACCCATCCCTTATCTGGGCTCTGGCTCCAGGCTGCCCTGAGTGAAGGGTGAGTGGTGGAGGATGATAGTTAGAATCATTAATTTCATAATGGGATGTATTCCAATGACTTGATTTAGTAAGATGCAGTATTTGTAAGGAACCTACATTAAGTGGCCCTTTGAAGAATTCCTTAAAGAAAACAGTGTATCTTGTGATTTGCATTGAATTTTCAGCAATGGAGAATTGTTGCTTTTCAAATAGAAAGCTACAAATAAAAACAGAATGCTCTAAACAGGATGATATCTTTTGTTTCCAGAGACTGTCCATATACTGCAGCAATGCAAAAGTAATAACAGCAATGAGATATTTCCTGGCAATTTTGGAGAATGAAGTTAGCATTATGATCTGTAAGATATCTCAGGATAAATGTTACAGCTTCAGCCAACACTAGAGAGTAGTTTCAGAACAGTAAAAATGAATTAAATCACATAGTAGGACTCGTAACATGTTGCACATAATGATTTTTAAAGGCGAAGCTTGGGAGATACCAAGGTAGGAGGCATTTTTACTTATTAGGCATTGTTTTCTTATTTTGCATAACTAGGGTCATGAGGTGCACAGGTGTAGTGAACTTTTAGTTTATGTATGAAATGTCACTTGATTGATTCGGCAAGTTTCCCATCATATATGAACTCCTAAACAGCCCTGTGTAGAAACTTTCCTCTTGAGAAATGAGATTTAGCTAAGGCTGTTCCAGGAAGATGGTGTAAATGCCATGCAAGTCTACAATGACCATGAAGTGTTTGAAACATAAAACATAAGTTTTGGCAAACCTCTTATGGTCCAATGGAAAAAGGACAGGAAGACGACTGTTACACTTACCCTGGAGCTTTAGCTATTACTTTTCTTTCCCTGTGAAGTGGAAGCCACAGCTTGCATTTGAACATATATAAACGAAGGAGACACTTAAGTCTCATTCTCTATATGACAAGAGTAGAGCTCTAAAAGCGTGTGTGCTCTCAAGGGCCTGAATCCCTAGAATTTAAAGGCTGTCTTGTGGGAGATTTTTCTGGGGACCATGATGATCATGCTGCTGACTTTTGCAATACTATGGTTCTCAAAAGTTTCTCAACTTTGAAAAAGTACACGGTCACTGTGGGATTTACCCTTTGTATTACATGGCTTTTGGGGAGGTGTCTCTGGCTTTTCATTGTCTTGTTTTTGTCTTTCAAAATCTAATATATCTCAACTTCACTGGGTTTGGCTAAGTTTCCTCCATGGTGCCTTTCAGTGATATTTCCCCAAATTAGATAAACATGTCTGTCTTCTCTGATAAGCTGCCATGTTCCTTTGTACTTGGGTTTTGGGGATTGTAAATGATATTAGGTATTCTGTGTTTATACTCTCTTCTATGTAATTATAAATTTCAATAGAGAACTTTTCATGATAAAATGTAAATATGTTTATTGCACAAAGCTTCACTTTCTTCACCATGAAATGTAGAAATTGATATCAAATGAATTGAGAAGTCTACAGTTCAGAAAAGCAGAAAGCTATAAACAACTTAAAAAAGAACCTTCATAAAAAGAGCTGGAGAGAGGACAGTCATAATTGTTTTTGCATAACCAGTTCTTTGTAGCTGTTTTAGACTTGGCATGTGCTCAGAAAGATCTTACAGTCAGATGGTCACTTTAGCATAATTGTGACATGCAGAATTTTAAAACAATCTAAATGCCCATCAGAAAGGTAAAATAAGTCCTGATAGAGCCCTACTGGAAAATGATATGCATTTTTCTTAGTGCATTAATCAGCTTCCCTAGTGCTGGAATAAAATACCTGATATCCACAGCTTGAAAGTTAGTTTAATTTGGCACCTCATGTTAGGGTACTCAGAGCCCAGCTCAGTCCCAAGGTAAGAATATCACCACAGAAGGGCACAGTGGACTAAAGAAACTTGGTTTGTGGAGGCTGGGAAGCAGAACAGCTGAATGGTGCTGACGGGAAAGAGACAAGGGCTGTGTCTCCACAACCCACCCAGATGCATCAGAAGTGGGCTTTACTAATTCCCTAGACAGCCATGAAGACACTGAAATTGACAACCCTGTTTTATTGCTGCACTTGAAGTTTGCCAGAAATGGTTGCTGTTGGACTTCTGCCTGAACAAATTATGTGCTTTCCCTTTTCAGGTGTGAACTGGGAAGACTTCTGAACTAATAAGCTAAAGAACCCCAAGGTATACATTCCAAGGACTCCCTGCTGCAGCGCCAAGGGTGGAAATGGACAAGTCACAGTAAGGTTTCAGAGTGCAAAGCACCAACAAGAGACATCACAATCTTCTTGAATCAAAAAGAGGCCAGGCAGAAAGGGTTGGGACCAAATTTGTTTCAAATTTTTCCAAAGCAAGATCAGATTCCAGGCCCCCGCCCAGCTCCTGAGACCGGCCAGAGACAGCGCGGCCGACTCCGCCGTCTTGCTCCATCCCGCCCGCCCCCGCCCAGCTCCTGAGACCGGCCAGAGACAGTGGCTGACTCCAGCGGCCTCCTGGATCCCGCGCCAAGCTCTCCCAGCGAGAGCGAATTTACAGGACTCACCAGGCTTCCCAGAGCAGTGAGAGTGTGGTGAGTCTGAGGGAGAGCCTTTGGCTTCTTCCCACACG